>JASGXE010015048.1:0-35440 GCA_030068105.1 Sinentomon sp. SZTP_YWyxl
GGAAATTGCACGTCGCCATCTGGGAGCCTTTTTTCTGCCCTCATCGTCGACTATGAGCTTGTGCTCCAGGGATTAGAATCGTTTTAGAGAATTCTGCACTTATCCTGTGTGGTGGGGCTCTGCCTCAATCAACCTATATTTACTACTAAAACATAGTCCATTGTCTTGACCACTAGATCACCAATGCAGCTGCTGAAAATAGCTTTCGATTTTGCCTTTGATCAAATGTGTTTTTAGAACGACTGCATAAAAATGACATCAGTGCTTTCTTTTTTTTCTGTTGGTTTCGAAAACAAGCCGTGAGCTTACCTGCATGGTTCTGCACGTATGAGTGATACTCTTTTCTGAACGCATTCTTATCAGCTGTCTGATTACATCAACCTTCTGCTTCATGCGATTCCCAGCTAAATTGCACCGAAATAATGGAAAACCACCGAGTCAGAACCTCTGAGCAATGAAGTCGGTTATTATACGAAAACATGCTGAGTACTTAAAGAACACAAAAAAATCTTTGCCTCTGAAAAAGGGGTATACCTTTTCATTGGGTCTCGGTGTTTGTTAGCTTCTCTTTTCGGCAAACAATTACAAATCAAGACATGAAACAAATATGATGTGCCTTGCGGTCAACTCTCTTCTCCGATATTGACATGGATGTTAACAAAATTATTCATCAACGCTATTGCCGTTGAAATAATCCTAAACGTATTTTCTTTCATTGATCATGTTTTAGACAAAGATGATTGAATATAAGGAATTCGTGGATGCTGTTGAAGGAAAGAGAAAGATGGCAATAATCGATACGATTTTCATGCTACACATTATTAATTTTCGACCAAAAGAAATGGTTTCTACAATAACACTCCAACTAATAAAGGACTTGAATTTAAAAATCTTCGTTGATGGTCAAGATCGTGTTGGTCAAATTAATCTCATTCGAGAGATATGGGAAGCTATAAAGATGAGCGATAACTTAATAGTGCCCATGCGCCTTCAAGTTGATTTTAGATCCAAGAAATCAAGAATCTATCAAGGAATGGATTTTTATGACAAAATAGATATCTTGAGAGAAAATCCAATGATCCTCCCTATAATAAAATCTAAAATGCTACATGAAAAAGGAGAAAGGTGGGTAGAACAATCAACAATAAGCACGCAAACACCATACATGTGGAGAAAGATCTCGAGTAAAAGATGTATAACACCTTCCTCGACAATATCATCCATCTACGCCTCAAATTCTTAGTACAAGTTTAACATCACAAGACCATCAACTGCATCAGGACTTATAATCGAAAAGAGAGAAAAATAAGGTAAGACATCTTTGATGTATTCACAGGTTTAGAATTTTTTCGATTTAAAACACCATTAGTATGGATTTAACCTAACTAAAAAAACATAATTTGAACAGACTCCAAAATCCGCGCTCTAGTACACCAAACATTTTTTGCAGCCCAGGGTATTCTTTAACGTGTGAGCAGATATGTAACTACTCATAGGGCTCATGTTTAACCGCCCATCCGATAGAAACGAAGGACTTGTACTATATTCCATCCCATCTATAAATCAACTCATAATTGGAATTGTGTGCGAAAGCTAAAATATCAATTTGTCTGCACATGAATCTGGTAATGTCCAGAGACAACATAACTTCACTGTTGTGATGAGATATTGGTCAAGAAATAGTGTCACTGCTGGAATTAAAATCTAATTTGCTTTTCAAAATCATTGATGAACATTGGTGCAGGATCCTGTAAATCAAAGTAAAATAAATAAGATCACAAAAGGGAGAAAATCTGCACAACCTATCAAATCGTATTTTTAGTAGGTTGTGTTATGTAGTTTTTTTCTTTAACAGTGAAGCACCTTGTTAATATGGTGAGAAAGAGCAATTTTAAAATTTTTACTGGCCACACTGAATGGATCATAGTTGTGGTTATTAATACAAACTAATGTTGGCTGAACCAATATATTTCATTGCGAAATTATCAGAACGCAACAATATCACAAGAAGCAACACCAAACAAAGGAAGATAATATTCCAAAATGATAATCCCCTCCAGGCCAAAAAATAAGGTAAAAAGACAAGTTTTGTGGTGGTTGTTTGAATAAAAAACCAAAACATTATTTTTGTGGTCACAAAAAAGGACCAATTGAATTTTGTCAGAAATTTGGTTTTTTATATGATAACCTTATACCTGTTTAGTTCTGGAGAAAGGCACCTACTGTCTTAATTTCGCCATAAATCTCTTGCTTTTTTCCAGACATCCTCCAAATTCACAAATACAAGTTAAGCCATGTTCGGTAAGTGTTTCGTTGGATAGCGAAGCTTATGGTATTCCATGGTATTCCAAATAAAAAAAAACTAGAAATAAAATGAACAACCACAGGATTTCTTAAAAAATAACAAACCAAAACAAATTTCCTCAGAAGTATCTCCACTTCTCAACAGGTTCCCCGAAAACATATACTTCAGGAGAACTCTTAAAATGTTCCAAGAAGGTAGTCTTCCCACTGCCAATATTACCCTCCACAAACGGTGAATGGTTGTTGTGCAGGAGAAGGTGATTTAACACTAGTACTGCTCAGGACAGATTTATTCTCATCCGAAGAATTGCCCTCATTTGCAATACTGTTGTCATTCTCAAAAGCAGAAGGAGTAACTTCCATTATTTTTTCTATATCTATCAATCTTGAGAATCTGAATTATTCAACAAGAATATCATGAGAAATCACCCTGTTTAACAACGATTTAAAGAGTTGATGAGTACACGACCTCATAGTTTTTTTTAGAAAAAACCACATTTCAAAATAACAAAATATAAAGCACAGGTGAACATGAAAAAAATTTCTTGCATCGAAACACAAAGACAGATGTTTCATCTCTCGAAGTTTGTCTACAAATGGTCAACGTTCATAACATTTGCGTCTCAGTTTGCGGTCTGATATCTCGCATCAAGGACATAAGACCAACTGTGGCATGTCAACTGTTAGTATAACAAGTCAAGAAGAGAGGTAGAAAGTGGTTTACTCAATTTCTTTCGGTCATTTGCTTCAGATCATGAACCGGTCCACTCACAGGACAATAAAATAAGATGAGCCAACTTGAAACAAAACCATATATATGGATTGAGCAAACTCCTCTCGGTTGTCTTGTTTTATCTGTCAGAGCATGGCAAGATTTGCGCAAACGAAAGAAAAATATTTTTTCTTTCTTGCATCTTAAAAGCAAATGTCAAAAGACAATCGCAATCGAGACATGCGAATAAACAATTTCCATACGACATGAAAAATATAACTGGTAATCGAGATGGCATGAGTAGCCAAATGAGATAAATTTCAAATGACACGAAAATACCACCTGTTTGCACCTGAAAAATCGAGTATTGTGGATGATGGTTTGCCAAAAAAAACCAGCATATCAACCACACACACAACGACCTTTTTCATGTCGGTATTTTTTGACTTAATAGCTCATGGTTTTTTTGGAGGAAAAAGTAATTCGCATGCATTTCATGAAATTTCGACTCAGTTGATAGTCATGAAAAAGTTACGCAACTCTTTATGAAGTCATGTTATAAATATTTGACATCCCATAATTGCTCTGACGAAACTTTCAAATCTGGAAAAGGTGAACCAAACTGGGTTTGCTAAGGGTCCGATTGTTTACATCTGGGTGCGGGAGGATGCATTGGTTAAAAAACAGAGAGATAGGCTTTCTGAAAATAGTATTTAAGCAGCACAGCGAAGTTAGCAAAACATCATTTTACCGAAAGTTATCCTTCAATAAAATAATATCTATCTTCTCTAGTGACCTACGTAATAAATAAAAGTATCGCTAGTGTCTCTCTTCAAACGTTTATTCTACAGTTAATTCATTGCTGTTAGTACTTTTTCTTTGTAGAATCTCTTATTCATGAGCTGTGAGAAAATATAGGTACAAGTAGATATAAATGCTAAAATCTATTAAAGAAGAGTTGGGTTAACAGCATAAAACTGAAAGTGGGATCTGGAAACCAGATGTTGAAACCGGAATCGCAGACTTTCTCTTCAATTTCTGATCTTTGATGTAATCATTCAATGATTTACATGAATCAAGATCTCTTTGTTATTGTACTCCAAGATGCTCTGGCCCTGACCAACTTCCAGACCAGAACGAAATTTATAAAAATGGAATTGGTGTAAAAACATCATTTTGCACATTCCAGATAGTTTATAATGACATTCCACACAGAAAATTCCTTTAACACACTGAAGATAAGAAAAAGGCAAGAACGTCATAATGGAAATAACTTGTTTTAGTGGTTCTGATTCAGTTTATTGCAGTAGTGGCTCGTGGGTATTTTGTTCTCGTGGGTATTTTGTTAAGTGAGGCCAACTAGCCAATTGCCCACCCAACTTGCCTTCTTGGTCTTATATTGGAAATGTTTATCCGAAAAATATGGTCTGGGATAACTGGCGAGAACAAACGAAAATTTCGGGGTCAGGTGGACAAATTTATTCAATGACAAATTTATTCAAACTCTTCACATCTCCAATGTCTACCAAATGATTGCGATCCAGCTATAGTCCACATCAATGATTTTCTAAGCTGTTCCCTGCAATATACTTCCCTCATCCCTGCATTGATGATAATGCTCAGGATGTGTGCTGCTAGGAAAATGGGTAAACTCCAGCATACACTTAAAACTGAAAGTTTAATAGAAGGCACAGATGTGACGTGACAACTGGAAAGATAGATGAGTCAAATGAAAATTTGTCTGCAGGAAAAAACTTAGTAAGGTTAAATTTAACACCCAAGAAAACAAAACATTGCAGCCCATTCCAGAACTGTGTCTTTGTAGATCTGGAAAGTTTTTGTCGGGGATTTACATTCTAAGTCTTTCGGAAAATTGCAGATGCGGAGGCCGAACCACAAAAAGGTCAAAAGGTTTGAAGATCTCGACATTTTCTACTGTGAAAGTCCAACTCGAAATTGCAAATTATTAGCCGAAAACGTTTGATATGCTTTCGCTGCTTGATTGTTTTTGAACATCTGGGGTTTTTCAAAGTGCTTATCGCCAGAATAAAGCTTAAATCATGCTCAAATCAAAGTTTTCATTGGTCCTAATATGCTTGCTTTTGTTCGTTTTCGAAACATATCAGTCAAACCAGAGCCAAAACTCATCGAGAGCCAACGTGGAATTTTCCACTTTTATCCCACAATGGTCGTCCCACGTTGCGCGCATATCAGACATACATTTTCAAACAAAACGTTTTTTTCGGATTTTTAGTTTAAAGAATAAATTAAATAAAATAATTATATAAAAATAAATTATGATTCTTTTATTTCTTTTCCGCACATGGATTGAAAAGCTCTTTTCTCCTTCTTTTTTCTCAGATCTATCTCCTGTTATTTATTTTTTCTAGGTCTTTATGGTCACACAAGTCCCCACTGAGAGCATTCAGTGCTACCCAATGACATATCATCTGCGATGCGAAATGATACAATCCGTGCCCACGTTTCGGGTATTTGATAAGTTTATTTCTACAAGTCCATACATAAAACCGTCCCTGTTTCGTCTGACAGATGATTTATCGAAAGAAGAGATGACGACTACAAAATTGACTCGATTTGGCACCAGACTTATATGTCCCCAGCAGGTTTGCTACCATGGTAGATATTGGCTTAGCAGGATTTTCACACCCCACCAGTCCATTTCATGTACTCAGTGTTATCATCTCACAGCGGGAGGATAATGAAGGCAGAGCGACAAGTCTCAATTCGTTTATTTGAAGATTCGGATGAGGAATACAGCATAGGTATCATCTTTCGATGTTATGAGAAGATTCAGACTCCTTTTTATTTTGTTATCTGTAACTTTTTATTTCAGGGTGTCTGGTAATGCACGGATATAAGTACATAGGCGTGTTCCTTATGATCAAATGAACAAAAAATATTCAGTGAAAAAAGTTGCTCCGACCCCCCATTTCCCAGATATGGAGCCCCAAATTTGCCAAAATTAGCTTTTTGGAGAAGTTGTGGGCCTGTTCGTGTTGTCCGTACGGGCATCAAATTTTGCGAGGTGATTAGTCTGGAGAAATAATGAAGAAGTATGCCCGATACATCGAGTTCAGTTTTCTGTGCTCGATCTTTGTTTTATCTCTCTTTCTCTCAACTTCGCTCAAGGGATGTCGATGAGTTCTCGATCATCGTTGGGGTGCAGCTTTCTGTGCTCGATCTTCGTTGGGGTGCTGTTTTCTGCTATTCTCGATCATCGTTTGGGTAGTGTTGATCTCAAATCTTTTTGTCGAGCTTTCTGTTCGCTATAGATTTTGGGGCGCTGTTTTTCGGTTGTTCTTTCGACGTTTGGGTGCAGTTTTCGGTGCTCGATCGTCTCTGGAGTGCATTTTTCGGTTTGCGTTCGGCGCGCGGGTGTGGCACTTGGCGGCCGCTCTGGCTGCCAGGGGTGGTTCTTTTTGTTTATAGCTATAAAGCCTTATGAGCTTTTGCTCCGCTCATAAATTTTATCTCTGTCACTTTGCCTCTTATCTAGATACTTTCCCAAACACACCTCAACGGTGAATCTTTATTCCACGTCAATGATGCTTTATTCGAAAAACTTGCAATGCAAAGACCACCAGAATCCACGTGAAACCGTTTAAGAGTTGACATGTGCAGTGAAATTGTTGTGAATTGCAACAGTTTCCAAATGAGATGCCACATGACCTTTTGCGCTCGCGTGTGATTGTGTGCGTGTGTGTGCATGTGTGTGGTATCTGGGCTGTCAGATGTCCTCTTGTGCACACTTTCATCAACCCCGATCCGTCGTTCCCATTTACATTTCAGATTGCACTTGCAATGATGACGCAGCACGGCATTCATGTCCATGCAAATCAGAATTCCAGTGGTTTGGAAATCAAGACGAGTGTAGAACTCACCGGACATGGAGTTACAAGGTCTCCGCGGGGGAAAACATGATGACCATGTGGCTTAACCAGAAAGGTCTTGAACAAGTTCGTAGACGATCGCTTGTTCTGTTCAGGCTCGGTTGCAATGATATTCTGAACGTGATAGAACCGAGGTGTGGAAAAACAGTTAAAATGTATGCCGTCTCACCAAATTCTCAAGCAGCAATGATCAGAGTGGCCGCATGTGCAGGAGGATCATGACGTTCGTTGAAGTTGGAAATGGGAGTCATAACATATGACGATGATGAGGATCCGGATATAATTTACATTGATAGGAAAAGTCTTCTGGGAACAGTCGACAGCCATGATTAATCAGACGTCAGATACAGATTCACGCTGGTGTCCACTTTTGAGGTCGAACATTATGGATCGTGCTGAGGTAGGTGCAAAGATTTGATTAAAAATACAGTATTTCCTTTGCTTGACAATTTGTTGGGTGAAAGAAAACCAGCATTTTGATCGAGATTCTTTCATAAACATAGAAGATGCCATGTTGGTTGATGCATTTGATTGCGGTGGAAAGTAACATATATCTGCCCAAATTATAGGCACATTCCAAGTAAGAAGCCCATCTGATCAGTCGCCATCGAAAATATGGCTTACTCGGTATGAAACCAAAATGCTTCCTGCGTGTGGACTTTGCGTGTATCTGACTCTGTGTGTGCTTAATTTTATTTAGTTGTTAATTTTATTGAATTGTGATGTGGCGCTTTGTCAGCTGGGGCCATGTATTGCATTAATATCTCACGTTATATCTCACGTTTTGTATAAGCCAAGGGGTATTCACACATGTCTGCTTTCATTTCATTTATGACATAAATTCTATGCGATGTGCAGGTCGCCCGCTATCAATTTCGAAATGAATGAATAATTAAACCTGAAAAAATATTGCATTTTCGCCGATTGCATGTGCCACTTGGAATGATTTAAAATAGCTTCCTTTAGGCTAGATATGTCTAATAACAGATCTGTTTCAAAATTTGTTCTCAGAACACAGTCCATGCACCAGTACGAGTACGTCTGGGTCCACCGACAACGACAGTCTGCATTCAAATCACATCAGTTCAACATTCTGATATGCAAGTTCTAGACAATCATGTGAATGGCAATGGCCCTTCCACGCAATCGTCAACCACCATACTAGCGAGTACGATGGAAGGATGATACGAGGACGGTCAGACAATGCCATTGGACATGAGAAATCTTTGGCGCAAGGGTGCACAGCCCATTACCGTCATGGTGCATTTTATACGTCATATTTTCAACATTTTTCTGGCACGGCGTGGCCCTGCCAGAAAGAGAAGGACAGGTGTTGACATAAAGATGATTGGAGGCGAGGATCTGGCCAAAAATAATTTTGTGGCCTTCGAAAGGGAGTGTACAAACACGGAACCATCAGGCGGCAGGTACTTGGATGAAATTGCGGCGAGGCAGGAGCCCACCACCTGCAAAGGGAGCTGAAACAGCAACTCCGGCTTCAGCAGGCCAGGATCTTCGTTGCACAGTGATGGTGGAAATCCCTACAGTGTCTGCAGTAAATAGCCGAAATCTGTTTATTCGTTGGTGCTCATTTCCTCGATCGAGGACTAGGAAATGTATGCGTCCATTTCCATGACTGTATTGCGAAAAACCATCACAAATCATTGCACGAGCATGGCTCTTATGTATGTCAGTTTCGAAATAGATGAAGTGTGACGATGGTAGGTCGCGCTTGAGTCTGAAACTTCACTTCAGCTCAATATCCAGTGGCGAGGGCGCTGGAAGAAAACTAACTCCCCTGAAGGCGGGTCGATTACGTAAAGACATTCAGCAACCGGTATGTCAAGCTCACCATCATTAACGCAAAACTAACCACGGACAAGTGGACTTGAAAATGAAGAGTTTTTCGTACACTGGAATGGTTGTTACCATTCCGTAACGACTATTTCCGCAAAGTTCTGGAATTTTTGTACTTGAACAAAGCATTGAACAAGTTTGGGTATATTTGGGTATATATTAACCATTCCGGTTACATCTGTTTCTCAATGTTATATCTTGCAAACCACATCATGTGTATTTGCGGGCAATCAATTATACGTAACAACACGAATACCGTTTGTCAAAAAGGCAGGATCGAAATGGAGGCTGTTTGATTTTGTGGCTAATGGGTTTGCATTTCGGAACACTCTTGTCATTTGAAGTTGGGATAGTTTGTTATTAGCAGTGAACGATGACACGACAAACCTAATTCAAGGGGTGGAGTTGAGACACTGTAACCCGGAACATGCATTGTTATGTTATATATACCGCGTGATTCAAAATTAACCGGACGAATGTGTTTTTGGGTTTTTCTTTTTTAGAACATTTTACCGGATTGCGTTTCTAAAATGTGGTCGGGAATTGTTAGCTAGTTCTGTTATGTGTGGGTACGAAATTAGATATTGTCCTCCTTGGAGCGAGCGTTTATCCCAGCTTATTGTTTGTTTGAAAAGAAATCACATGAAAACTTTGCTGTCACTCGAGATCTCATTATTTCACTTCGGAGAGTTTATTTTTATGAACACGTGCAGTAATTCACTTTCCGCTGTTTTTTCACCCGTCCATCCATCCAACGCAGACGGATGAGTCATATTCCCAGAGCAAATGTTAAAATGCCATAACATGGTCCTCACTCGAACACAGTCAAAATGTACAAAGAAAGAACGTTTGCGCACTCTGCCAAAGCACAATATCAGCTTAATTATCGAAAGCATTTTATCTGCTAAATTCCTCGTTTGAGATAAAGATTGGCAATGACTAAACGCAATTTTAGTGAAACAATTTATGAATTCATGAATGCACGCAGTTTTAGTTAATGAAACAATTGATCCAAAGCCCCTATTGTGGTTAGGAAGCGACCGGTGTAGAAAAGTCCGAGTTGATTTTTTGTGGTGTATTTCAAAATGTCCCATGCCATCTATCTTACGCCTCTCATTCACCTTGAAAATTCAAATTATGCTGCTTTCTCTTTGTTAGAACTATGACTGCAAAAGTGAAGAAAAAAGACACTCGCTAAACATTTTTGCTGGTCCCCACGATCATCATACTGGATATCAACTCGCTTCGCAATTAGTGGAATTTTCGCCCCGAAAGAGTACTCTTCATTTGCAAGAGAGGAAACAGCAAGCAACAGGGAATCAAAAAGCAACAGAAGCTGCCATGTCAGGAGAAAAATCGCGAAAACGGAGAAGCGGCGGCGCTGCGAACAGGACGAAATCACGACGATGTCTCAGATTGTGCAGAGAACCATTGTCATTATGCAACACACAATGATCAACAGCAAGAAAGTTCCGAAGACGACATCAGCAAACCGGTGAACTTTTTTAAATGGAATGTCATACTAAATGCGAAAAGAGAAAGTAAAACGTTTACCAAAAGAGTCAACGAACAAATTGTTCTGCAACTGCCGCCAGGAAACACGAGGGGCTAGATAAATCCAACCATGTACATTTCATCTGCTGTCGAAAAAGTCTTTTCTCTTTGCGATGCCCGTTACGGCCCGTCAAGGCCAGAATATTTCATCTGTGAAAATTTGATTCCAATCTCATATTTGAAAAAGGGAAAGAAATTAAGGATTACTTATCCTCATTGGTGACAAAGAATGGAAAATTCAGTGAGGTTATACGAGTAAATGTCATGGAATTGTTATCAACAATTGCGCTGATAGAGTCGAGTTTAACATGTTTGCCCCGGAATATTTACATCATTTTGTAAAAAAAGAATTTTAGCGAGTATTTTTGTATTGATCATGAGTTGCGCTATGGACTGAAAACCTAGGAGAACGAGAATTTCGGGGAACATTGAATGGATTGTTTGAAAAAGAAATGCTCGCTGAAAGTGGTTTTGTCTGAGCTAAATTAATCGCTTGTTGTGATCGGTTTAACATTTTCCATGGTTTCAGAGGCAAATTATCAAACGGTTTGGTATGTGCCTGCGATTTGACTTCGTAATGCATTATGTTCTGATTAGAGTTTTTGATTGGAAACATCAATTAAACGTACCTTTGCATTTCCTGGTTATTTTTCCTTTCAAGTCTTTTTCCATGAAAAGACATTGCTATTTCCTTTTTATAAAACGCCAACTGGCGAAGGGTACCAATGAGAAGATCTTTCCTGGAGTTCGAGCCGACTGTTCACCATACGTCACGTTTCCGCCAAGACGGGTCTCTCCATATAACATCACGCAAGTCAGGGCATTTTTGGATGAGATTTTCCCAGATGCTCAGTTGGCCGTCGGGGCCAAATTGAGCAGCTTTCGCCAGACATCACGCTTGCCGATTTTGGCATCTGAGCCCTGATGCAGGATCGAATCTTCCAGGTTTCTTCTTCCACCATCCAACAAATGAAAATCCGCAACAGGCTTGAAATTAATGAACTCAGAGAAAAACGTTGTCAGGGTGTTGATGGAAGCTGAGGTACGGGTAAACATTGAAGCTGGAGACATCATTTTAACATATGTTATCGAAATGAAGATCAAATTAAAACGTTTCCGAGATTTTCCAAGTGAATTCCTCCAATTTCATTTCGCCCTGTCCAAACGATATTTGAGCATGTTTGAGGAGAATCTGGGGAACGAATTGTCATGCAATAATTTGACAATCCCGCTTTACATGTTTAAAGGAGCAAAATGGCAGTCGAGCAAACGACAACACCTGCATCTGAGGCCTGTTTACTCAGGAGTAAAACGATACCATTGCGTCCCAAGAAGGTACACTTTGACGGAGAAAAAATAACAACTGTTATAATTCTAAGAATCACGTTTAGTTTTAAATGGGCCACCCTGAAGATTCCAACCATTCCATCAATTAATTGAATGAACTCGGGAAATTCAAAGGCGAATCGACAACCGGGTTACCTATGTTTGATCCAAATAATAGGAAATTTCGATTTGGGTTCTCTTATTCTTGATAAAAGAATAAAAAATATACTGGTCTAATTTTTTTATTCATTCTCTATATGGAAGAGCCCCCAGAGAGCCTACAAAGAACATCCAAAAAAGCGTCCAAAGAAATGGTTCCAGGCTCGCCTGATGATATTTATTGAAGGCAGAATGAAATATGTGGACAAAGCTCTTAGAAAGGCAGATACAGTGCATATTTTGATAGAAAATCTTCAATGTAGCCTTCAAGCACTTTCCGCTACTGATGCTGAGTAGTATACCAGAGAAACCAGAAGTCGCCAGGACTAGAAGTGACCAGGACCACAAGTGGCCACGTTTGTTATGCGTTCTAAACTGTGCCGAGAATTGCAAGAGTATACAGTGTGCTAATTGTGAAAATGAACCTGTGAAAGTTCGCTGAAAAGAAATGTATGAACATGTGAGTGTGTGTTGTGATGTTGAGGTCATGATCGTGTGTGAGGTATTGAGTGAGAGAGATGATCGCTAATGACAGGCGTGTGGTGGGGCAGGGCTGCAGGAATGTTGAGAGTTGAGAGAGCTAGAGAGAGATAGAGAGAGGATAGATCTCTATGGTGCACCTAGAGGGCAGTAATGGTGCAGTGCAGATGATGGTGTGCCAAACGAGCATGGAAATTTAACGAGGCATATTATCCCGGCTGGATTGGAAATTCCGTCCGTGCACGAATTCGGATTAGGCCCCTCTTGATTATATGAGTTCTTTCCACACTTTATATGAGTTCTTTCCACACTTTATTTTAATGTTGTTATTGTTAGGCTAACATGCACAAATGGAGGTGCTGGCAATAGAAAATTTTGCTGATCTTATTTTACGAGATCTCGTGACACTTTCATGTGTCACAGTGTCATGATTTCGCAGCTATAGGGACTCTTGATGCATTCGCGATCGAAAACTCTGCTTAAATATGGATGTGCCGGATTATTATTCATATCATCGCTGAAAAGTTACACTCATGATTGCGCATTTATCTTTGCTTTCTGCAATGATGATTGACTTTTGGGCTCTTTTCGTGAACCCGCGGCTGACTGATCACATGACCAACTCATATTTTGACGATACTATACCATTGTAATTTCTACCATTGTCATTTCGGCACCTTGAACTGGTATGCCTCAGCTTGTCGTACACCAGTTACACTTCTGTATAAATTCCTTTCTTGGCGTTTCCTTATTCCGCTGACGGAAAACCACAGAGTTCTTGGAAAGATAAAATATCGCATAACAACTTCGTTTAAGATGCAATTTCTAAATTAAATGCAGTTCCTGCAATAAGGGGACCACCGTGTCATAGATGTGAGATTAGCACGGTTGGACCTAGATTGGGCCAGCACAAAACCATTCTTCCCAAGCAGACTCTGGGAAATGATATTCCAGATAGTTCTTCATGGTTGAAAAATGCTTAGTCGATCTGATTGAAAAATGACAGTTTTTTTAGATATTTCTTCATGATTGAAAAAATGGTGAGGTGACTTCAATGAAAATGACAGTCATTTTGTACAATCAGATCAACTCCTTGTTGTGAGTTAGTACATTCACCTCCAACTTCGATGTGGACTTTTCGGACACCCTCCTCAATGTCTGGTAATTGTGAAAATCGGGAAGTTCAGGGACCTGGTTTGGTGGCACAGAAACATCAATAGCTGATTATTGACATATTGTTGATAGCTTTCTCGAATTAGGCACATAAGTCCAGAAAAGGTAAGTTTATAAACACACTGCGCAAATTAAAGTTACGATATGGCATAAACTTAATGCATGCAAATTAACCAATACTCGTATGTGTAACACAATAGAAGAAATGTTTAAGACGCAGCCAATAAAGCTGTTGGACGACGTGATTGGCATAGAAACCGATATCTGACCATTCTAAAAATAATGTGAAAATGTGACACCTGAAAACGAAAACGAGCGATGACACAGTTTGAGAAAGAGTAGAGACATGTGTATTTTGCCATCGGACTTTGGTTGGTCGCCACGTGTGTAGAAGTTCTCCCACCTAATTGGCGGAACAGAAGATTTGGCATAAACTTAATTATTTTGTCCAACTTTTGTTTTAACATCAAGAACAATGACAATAAAAGACTCAGATGCTTATCTTTCGAAGTGATCACCTGAGTAGTAAATCAATAAATTAGAGGATCGAGGCTCATGTGATAAGTGCTCCACCATCGCATGTCAGAAATTTGCCCCGTTCCAATGTATTTCAAATGCAGAGAGATGTCGATCGGATGCTAGATAATTGTCTCGCAAATCATGGAAAAGTGGTCAAATGCTGACCGTGTTTAGTACTATACCCCGCTTCCATATTTGGGAGGTGTAGGGATCGTTGGGGGGAGTTGTCGTCAGGCGGTCGTTTTCAAAAAAGCGGCATGCATGCAGAGGATCAAGAGTTGGTGTTTTTTGTTTTGATGCAATGCATTATTTTGAAATTGCAATAAATATGCAGATGTAGTCATAAAAGAAATAAACCATCATTGCGCACGATGTGAATGGTGTAGTACTTTTCCCACAATGAATCTATGAAAGTATAATAATTATGTGTATAGTTTTTTTGCAAAATACAGAGTGGTCTAGTTAGAAATGGATAGTGCATTTCGAGTATCATTTGTTATGCTGCAAGGAGGGAGAAATAGAGATCCCGCGGTTGGATCATTCTGGAATAGGAACTTTTTCGAATTGGGGATTTCTTTAGAAATTATAATAGGTATAAGTTGGAATTGGAATAATGATTGAAATCATCATATACAAAGAAGATGAAATTTAAATAATTCTGATCCAACGTTTTACTCTATACATGCATATTGTGTTTGAACTGCTAATGCCAACAAAAGATCAGCTTTCCAACTGTTGTCAGAAAAGCTGGATAATTGAAAAATCTATTTCATCGTGCAACTCTGCTCTTTAAGAACAATTCCAAAAGATTTGATGTAAACATAATATGACATGGTTTGTTTGGAAAAAAATCCGGAATTTGTTTTCTGGAAAGCCAAAACGAGGTGTTGGAATGGAATCCTTCCCTTGTTTGACTTGTCATCTTCCTTTTGGCCACTATGCACATCGACCGTCATTTTGTGTATGTTTCGAAGCATCGTTGGAATGCTCCTTCTCCAGCTCCTTTCAACCATTGACATCACTGACACTCGCATTGCTGATACTTCTCAGGCATCGAAGTGAACATGTTCGTTTCCGATGTTTGAATTGTCTTTTTGTTTGAGGAGGATTGAATAATGGAAACCATGACTCATTCATCATGACGATCTCATCGAGAAAAGCCACCCCTTTCTATACAGCGCCCGGCACCGAAGTCTGGACACAGCCAACTCTGGATAACACCAAATACGTTGATTTTTTCGTCATTTTTTTGCATTCTGTTCCACATGCTGCTGATAACGAAATCGTTGCTGCAGGCTGCCAACGGGATCAGCAAAGGCTGCTGTACACTCGTTTCATTTCTGCTCATTATATCAGTCGGACTTGAATTTACGGGTATTCACTCAACGTGCAGCTTGTCTCTTCCTGTTGCCGGGGAGGGAGGGGGAACTTTGTGAGCGGACTTGCAGGATCCGCTGATGCACTTAGATCGCACAAGCTCTTTAGTCAGTTGCTCAGGATCAGTAGTTCCACCTTTGAACATCGGTTTTATTTTATTCATTCGTTGTCTCGGTACCTATTCCAGCAGAAAGTAGCGAATTACACCACTCAGAACGGGTGGACATGGTCTTGATTTATGCCAGGGTAAATGGCGTCCATGAAGATGCTGTCCAATTCCATGCAAGACATCTCGACCGAACTCGCATCAGCCTGCTGCCTCCAAACAAATCGCTCTCATTTCGAACACTTTCCCAACTGACAAACAGATGACGAAGCGACGGGTTGCATGTTAGGTTTGGTTTCGATACATTCGTTTGAACAAACCGAAAATGGTAACTGATCCCAAAACGTCTTCAAGGAATAGCTTTCCACACCATTCCGTACGCGAAGTCTGTTGGCCTATTTGAGAAATTATGGTACAACAGTTTTTGGTACTTTTCTATCTTTTCTGTAAAAGTCCCGATACTCTATCGCTGGGGAAAAAGCTTGAGACAAAAATAGGAAGGGTTGGGTTAGGTTAGACAGGTTAGGTTATTGGGTAGCGTTGCATAAGCCTTCTCTTTCACATTTTGGCCACGCGGAAAAACAGGATATTCGAGTTCTCCACTCCGTATGCGGATTTGAAACCATGCAGCCGGGTGCCACACTTTGATTTCCATCCCATCACAACCTGTTTGATTGCGTTAAAAAATATAATCAAGAAGCATGACCAGTCTAACCAACCATTTAACACAACATTGCGACGAACGTCAGCGCTGACCCGCGTGTGCAGCCGCCTTTGCTTGGCCGATGCAATCATTCGAAAAAAATTGTCATACCCATTGCATAAAAAATTATTCTTGTTAAGCTCAATTACGAGCAGAAAACACAGCGGCATGCTCAGACTTAGGTGCCGGACGCTGTATGATGAAGATAATCAGCGCCCTTCTTGCACTGATTTCAGATTAGTGTGACAGTTGGGGAGTGAAAATAAATGCGGCTCAATCTAAAATCGTCCATTTCGGGAGTAACGTTGTCCCTTCCACTTTTTCATATCAAATTTATGGCAAGCCACTGGAAACTGCTCTCACATTCAAATACCTTGGTGTTTTATGATTTATCGTGGGGTCCTCATATAAACGTTATCATTGGTAAGGCCTCAGCCAAAGTTTGATACATCCTGCGAAATTTATAGCAAGCCTCAGTCAGGTAAAAACGACATGTATATACATATATCCCTGGGTTCTTTCTATTCTTGAGTATGGGTATGCAGTGTGGAACCCAAGCAAAAGAATCGAAATTGATTTTCTGGAAAGGGTTTAGAGAATGGTGAATCATGCAATCACTGCCAAATATGAGAGAACTTTGAGTGTGAGTGCTATTCTCAACGACTTGAATCTTCCTACACTTTCCAGCCGATGTCAGGCTCATTGCCTAAAGAAAAACCAGAATATTTTAGTCTTTAGATAATATGGATTCCAGTAGAATTAAGATGGATAAAAACGGAACTGAACAAGTCCAAATCGAAATGAATATTTTCCAAAAGGAGCAGTTGCTTTTTCAATTTCCGCAATAGTCAACTCCAATAGACTAAATCTGGATGACTTTTAAATCAGAATGTTGCCAGGAACAGTTTGTTGTGCGCACGGTTTCACCATTTATGAGACACCCTGTTTTAACATGTGTAAAAGAAATCGACACGCTTGGAAGATGAATGCATGATTTTTTTAAATAAACGCAAATTAGATGGCTAATTCTGATGTGAAACTGATGATGAAGGTCATCATATTTATCGTTTCGATACCTTACCTGTAAAAGAAATTGAAATGTCGAGTTCCTGCCTCGACATTATGAATGTTGTTTTGCATGTTGTTTTGATCATCATGAACACGCATGATTTTTGAAGAATGATAAAATAAAGATAAAGATCTCATGAACATTTCATTGATTTTCGCGGGGAGGGAGGGAGCAAAACACAAAAACCAGTAGAAAGTGCCTGTTGTCCGAGATAGTACCACAGAATATACATATGTTGACGGATTGGTGAAAGGTGAGATGGGAATGTTTGTTCAATTTAATAGATGCATGCCTCAAATGTTGAGTGCTGTACCAACTGACTTTCTGCGTTATCATCAAACACACATGCCATTTTGTTGATCTTACAGATCAAAAAAGTGACAGCGATTTTTTCAGTTTCAAAAATTGGAAATGGGGTGACTTATTGTCAGCGGAGGTTTGAAGGTCTCCATGAAAATTGGTTAAAATGACACCGTGTATGGTACTATTAATTTGCGAGCGAGTGTACACTGTGAATGGTGAAAATGGGAAAAGGCTGAATGGAAAACATTCGAATAAAAACCTCCCCCTTGCTCCAGCCAATGGACGGTTGCGCTTCAAATGAAGTAATATCTCATCGGCTTCGAAGTGACCCGAGTTGTCAATCGTTGTTAGAAGTGCATTTTGCATAACAACGTGCAAGAGAGTGGATACACGTTTTGAGTACAAATCGCTCGAACATAAATCTATCGTGTTAAATGTGAACAAAACGTTGGGTGGGGATTCTATACATTTCGATCCAAGAGTTTTATCGCTGTTCTGTAAATGCATGGCCTCAGTAGGTTCGTATCGGAATTTCAAAGCACTCTGATATATAATTCTTTATTTCGCATGCGCCGAAAAGCACATTCCTTTTGTGTGATGTGTATTGCAGCGCGCATGCGAGACGGTGAATTACATGGCTCCGTGCTTTAAATTTCTGACAAAAATCTCCCATGACCTATCAATTACCGAAGACTTTGAGTATTCTCCCCCTCATGAAAAATTGTAACACTGTTTCTGAAAATGGACTGTATTGTTAATTTAAAATTTTGACTGACAATACGAGTGTCTTTTCTCAGGGAAATGCGACAGAACAGCACCATATATATTTTTCAAAGGAGGTTGGCATAACTAAACGTAAATGTCGATATGACATTGACCTCACTATTTCAAGTGACTTTAGCTCTAAAACCTGGACCGAGGATCCTTCTCAGAAACAGAGTCACAAATATGTCATGTATGCGTTTGATTTTTGTTTTAGTTATCATCATGAAGCATGTTGTGAGTGTAAACAATGTTAATGCCTTTTTGAAAGTGGACAAGTGGCAACAAAAGTCGTATGTGTCAAAGTTATTTTGGAATCGGTTGAATCTTTGGTGAAAAAGAGGCTTCTGAAGAAGATGTCAAGTTCATAACAATAATATTTCAAAATGCAGTGTTCGTCAACGTTGCTGTGAAAGTAGCGGATTTCGAATTGAATGGTGTATGTCATTGTTTATTTACATGAAGATAAGATGTCTGAACACGAAAAACCAATTGGATCTAATTATTACAAAACAAAAGTGTTTATTTTCTCCTCGGAAAATAAAGCAACTATGTTCATGCTCCCAGGAATAAAAGGAGGTAATCTGAGGTGAGTATATTACATATTAGAATTTTTTTCATTTATTTTTCAGTTACTTTTCATAATATCCTCTTTTTATAAAGCCGCTTTTACGATGCAAATGAGCCATGATTTAAATAAACAAAAATGCGGTGTACAAGCAAAGCTTTGTGCTTTTATTTCAAAGAAAAAAAAGAAGATATAGAAACAAAAAATCAATCAATTAAAAAAAAATTTCCAATGGAAGAAAAAAAAACCAAGGATAATGAGGAACTCCCATGCATCAAATTTGGTCAATTTCTCTATTTTCAGTGAGAAAAGCGAGTGGATATATCGATAAAATTTATGGTTAATAATCAATGCTTCAACTGCTTTTACAAATTTAACTGAAAACTTGCAAATGTGGAATTAATTGCATCTTCTCGGGTGTTTTTGTTTACAATTTGACCGGAAACAGGTTCAAAATGGAAATGAACAGTTTTGATGCGGTGGTTCTTACATTTTAATAATAAGTTTTAGTTAATCAATTTAAAAGTTGAGTATGCAGAAACATTTAGAAATAAACTGAATTTAAAATAGAGATTATAATAAAACATTTTACAATGGAATGTTTCAAAGCATTGTTCCTATTAAAACAAATTCTCTGCGATGTAGCAACATAGCTCTGTGCTTTTATTTTAAAGATGTATAAGAAAAAATGCAATTCCAAACTTGATGCCTCTGGATTTAAAAATGAAACGTCGCAAAGGAAGCCAGGGATGTTAAAATTTTGTCTCAAATTTTTCGCAAGTGGTTGTTGCATCTATTGTTATCATTCAGGTCTATTCTTTTGGTTCTCTGCTCCCTCTTATCATTCATCATCAATATGGAGTTCATTCAACCCCGTAGAGGATATCAAGTTTGAAATGGACATTAGGCATTTTATAAAATAAAATGAAAAATCTGAGCCTTCACTATCATTCTCACTTTTCAAAATGTTTATTTCAGCAACAAAGAGAGCAAGTACACTGATCCAATTCTTGAAAAAAAAATATACAACCAACGTTTAAACGGATTTTTTCATTTGAATGTAAAGCTGTCGAATGTAGAATTGATTCCCATAATATCCAGTAATTTCAGTATCATATTAGAGGGTTGTCAATTTTAAAATAAATTTTTTTTAGTTTCTCAATGTAAAAATGAAGATGGAAATAAAAGTAAAATGTTTTAAAAACCTTTTGGCTATAAACAAATAATATTCTATAAAAAAAGCAAGGACAGGAAGAGGTCTAAATAAAACTGGTCATCTCCACTTTTTGAAAATATCAAATGAGGCATGCATAATGATATTGTTTCAATTTTGGAAATGATGTTGCTTGCTCTGTTTCGTTTTAAGTGTTTTTGTTTGTAATTTGACTGGAAATATTTTCAAGATGGATTTTCAAGATTTTCAAGTTTTTATGCAACAATTCTTCCATTTTAATAAAATTTTAGTTAATCAATTAAAAAGCATTAAGAAACGAGAAATATGCAAAATGATACTTTTATATCAGAAACGGTGTCACACATATATGAGTAAAGAGAACAAAACAAATAAATCCAAATATTTTGTTTAGCAAATATTGTGGTGTGAGCCAAGTTCATGGACGTGATGTTTTCATTATTTTTCAATTACACTCTAATTTTTATAAGTGAGCTCTGACCTCCCCTGACCCTTAAATCTTTTTAATGCCTTGCTATTTTTCCTCGCTCAGTCAGGAAGCAACTGTGTCGTGGCATGATGGATGTAACGGCTTTTTACATTCCGGTTTTTTCATAGACGTGAGCAAAATAGTGCTGTTATGGACACAAAAAGGGATTTCGTTGGAGACAGTTGGTGTTGCTTTTTGTGTCTTTCAAGGATACGAGAGTAAGGAAGGAACTGCGGTGGATAGCTTTTGGGGATCTCTGCCTTATAGTTGTTCGAAAAAAGGTCGAAGCTCAATTTTAAAAACTTAGACTGTAAATCCTCACATACACTTTGGTCTGAATGTTTTAAAATCTATTTCTTGCCACCATCAATAATCATGTTTGAGTTCGTCAGTTCACTTTACACTTAGATAAAGCTTCGGAACAGTCATCTCAAATAGATTTGTTCTGGTGCGAGTCTAGCGAGCTCTACAACAATATTTTCAATAAATATCTATCAACCATACAATGTTAAACACTTTAGAGTGAATTGAATTGCAAAACCTTTGTGGAAGAGTGTTCAAATTAGTCTAACACCCCCTCCCTCTACATTTTCTTTGTTCCGCACTCTCTCCCCTTTTGATTGAACAAACAGCCAGAATAAAATTGTTAAAATAAAAAATAGAAACAAAAAAAAAAAGAATAAAATTGTTCAGAAGACGTTTTTTGGAGATTTTTTGTTGTCTGGACAGGAATGTAATTTGCTCTTCGATAAAAGCGTTAAAAGTTCCTTCTCGGCTTCGTCGTCACTGCTGCTGGTATCGACCTCTTCTGGAGCCGGTAGACCTCGTTTGTTGCTGTAATTTCTTCACAAGGCACTGGATACTCTACGCATACGTATGTACACCATCGGAACAAACCCACCGCGTGTCGTCCCCTGCACATAAGGCTAACTTGCACTGTTGAACAGTGAATATTTCGTGCAGATCAGCTTTTAGCGCTGGGACTGTTACTCTTTGGAAAGGGTTCACTTCGTTCAGACACTCCTCAAAAATTGACATGCGTTAGCTGTTTTTCCGTTGCTGTTCTAAGCGTTCCCTTTGCTCCCTTCTTGTTGACAGTTTCACCAATCTTTCCAATGAGCAGTGAGTATACCTTCGAAGCTAGACCGGCGAAGGTCCTTATCGGTATCGAAGCGGTCTCGTCTTTAAATTTGCCTGGCACCGATCGATTTTCTGTGGAAAAGAGCCTTTACGTGATTTAGCCTTTATGACCTTGTATAGGAAGTAGTACATATGCCTTTTACTTAATTCGAGAACTGAGAAGCCAGCGGATGTCGGAATATTCATGACGATGTTAGGTTTCATATTGTAGACCGCCATGAGATCATGACTGAAAACCTTGAAACTTTCACAGCTCGGTTTGGAAGTTGCCTTCAGGAAGTCGTTTTCATTCCAGACGAAGGTCATCTTTTCTCGCTTGCAGAGATTCTCGAGGCATTTTCCAAAAATGCAGTTGTTGAGACGTTTAAACATGTTTTTCTTGAAACTGGACTTAGCCATTTTTCCACGCTCGTTAGTACCAGCAATGTAGTTTGCCAGCCAAGGGCTCTCATCGAATTGTAGGATCCTGTGCACTTTTTTCAGTCTCAGACCCAGCTCCAAATAGAGCTTCAGAGTGAGTGCATGCACCACGTAGTTGCGCTTTGGATGGAACGTGGTCAACAATTTCGGCTGTCTGTTTCCCTTGTGGAATTTGTTTCGCCGGCTGTAGTCGGAGAACCATCCTTTCGGAGTCTTCTGTCTTGTCGGTGCAAGTGGATAGTCATCGAGCAGAGGTTGCAATCCTCTTGGATAAGTTAGGGTCACAGATAGAATATATCCCTTATCGTCCGTTTCTGAAATGGCGTGCGGGTCGAATGCTTCGATTTAATCACGATTCATCCAACGGTAGTTCCCAATCGGCAAACATTTTCCAAGGCAGAAACTGTGGAGAGAATTGGCATCGATCAGCATCAGATAGGATTCATCCACTTTTTTTGGAACCGTTGCTTATTTTTCCACAATTTGCATCGGATTCGACTTTAACTTCACCATCTCGATTGTTGCTTCGACCTGCAGTGCGAAAGTGATTTGAAGAGTGCGAAGAATCGTCCAAATCTTCCAAATATCGATTTTTGGCTTGACAGTAACGCTTGCTCACCACACTAATACCACCTCTGATTCCAGATTCGATTGTTGTGAACATGTCCAGATCGGTTATCAATTCGACGCAAGCTTTAGTTTCCAACATGAACGCGGCCCAACTGAGGCCTGAACTGGTGAAGAAATGCACCGGGTCGAGATGAAACGTTTCCAAAGCCATTTGTCTAAAATTCTCGAACAAATCTGTCAACAGAAGGGTGTCCACTGCGAGATATATTTTGAGATAATCCTTGAAGTTATTGCATCCTAGTGTTCCGATATACAGGGTGTTCAAAAAGTAACTTAACAGATGTTATTGCACTTTTCTCTGACAAATTTTCTCTTTTAACTTTGTTTTCCTTAGATAAACAGGTCTTTTGTGAACCTTGGATTACTTGGCTATCTGCTATGGTACTGACAAAGGAACAAAGAGTGGAGATAGTGTTAATTGTAGGGGATAAGTCCAAACGAGCAGACAAGCAGCAGACATTTTCAACGAGAGACACGCTGCGGATGGTGTGACCGTGTCACATGTCGCTGTTTGCGCTTTGATGCAGAAATTTCTGCGTTCAGGGAATGTAGAGGATGAGCCGAGGTCTGGACGTCCGATCACTGTCACTGGTGAAGGCATGCAGGTGAACACACTTGCCCTATTCAATCGGAGCCCCATCAAATCCCAACGCAAAGCTGCGGCCGAATTGAATATCAGTGTTGGTTCTGTAAACAGAAATTTACGCAAGAACAAATTTCACGGCAACAAATGCCAAATTATTCATGGTTTAGAAGATGAAGATTTCGCTGCAAGACTGTTCTTCTGTCAATGGGGGGTCGAGCAGGTGGACAGCAATACTCTGAATGCTGGCAATATCGTATTTGACGACGAAGTTATTTTCCACTTGGAAGGCACCGTGAACAGGCATAACTGCCGCCATTACAGTGACACGAACTCCCATATTGGGTCCAAGAGACGCATTTTCAGCGTGACCCACGTGTGATGGGTTGGTGTGGTATTGTTGGAACTGACATTGTGGGGCCCTTCGTCTTCGAAGAGACTGTAACGGCGGCCTCCTGTCTCCAAATGCTTCAGATGGAAATCATCCCTGCGCTGCAAAACAAAATGGACGAGCAAGAACCCTGGTTTCTCCAGGATGGGGCGCCCGCTCATTTTTTTTTGCTGTAGCAGTTCGTCAGAACCTAACCAACCAATTTCCCGGACGATTGATAGGACGAGGCGGGACAGTCGAATAGCCGCCACGCTCACCGGACCTCAGCCCACCTGACAACTTCCTCTGGTGCCACCTCAAGTCTGAGGCAAAGCGTTTTGTCTGAGGTATACAACAATCGTCCAAGAAACATGGCGGACCTTCGGCGAAATATCACTCAAGAATGCCAGAAAATCACCCCAGACATGCTGCAAGATACGATTAACGTTTGGTACAGGCGTCTTCAGGATTGTATTGCTGCTGAAGGACACCAATTTGAGCATTTGAGATAGATAAGTAATCTGTTAAGTTACTTTTTGAACACCCTGTATGTACTGAGCGTGTTCGTAATCACTTTCCGAAATTCCTTCCTGAGTCAGAGTGTTGTAGAAATCCTCTCTTTTCGGAAGCCCAATGTTGCGATCTGTGAGGATGTGAAGTGAGGTTAGAAACTGGTAGGGAAAGTAGGCTTTCTGGCTGAGCAACTCTAGGATGTGCTCATCGTAGTGAGGTGGACGATTGCTGTTGCCACAGAACGCTTGACGCAGGTATGGAAAGTTCACCGTTCCTCCTTCATTTTTCAAATCTTTAGCCAACGACTGAAGACTAGCTCCGAGAAATTGGAAACAATCAAGGAACACACACTTCTCGAGTGTGAAATTTAAAAGACGATTTCGACTGCGTCCTAACGCAGTCAATCTGCGTTTCCGTCCGCTAATTTCCTGGTCTTCCTTCAAAAACGTTCCCACCGACTTCAGTAAAATGTTCCAATCGTAGACAGATGCACCGTTTGCAACAACGAAGATGTTCTTTCTCAGCCTGGCAGAGATTGCATCTGCAATGCGCTGCTCCACGAACTCGAGATGTAACGTGGCAATGATCAATAACTATGTTCGATCAATCAGATGCTGAAAATGGCTTTCCACATATGCAGCATTCGGTGGCACTATCTCTCATTTTCCGGCATTCGCTTTCGTCGAGGTTGTGAGGTTCGATTTTGTCCAATTCAGCCATCAGAATGTCTCGCTCCTCCATCAACCGAGAAAGAAGAATGGACGCAACATCTTCGTTCTCATTTTTGGCCACGTGGATGATAGGCGGTTTTGCGAGGATGGAAGATAAGTGTCCACAACAGTGTAACAAAAAGCCACGCAGACATGTTTCGCTTCTTTGTGGGTGAATGATTCTTTTGCAGCATCCGGAATGCATCCAGCAATCGGTCGAAGTACCGATTCCAGGTCAAAATAAATAAAGCGTGCCGGGAACTTTGTAGTGATCTCGAAACTGCATGAATCTTCGTTCCCATTTTGGTATTCTGATTTTCTGGATCGGTTTTTCCCGGCAATTATTGATGTGTGCTAAGTAGTTGTGTTTCCAGCTGAATCGTCGAAAGCATCGGATGCAAATCCCTCCACTTTTGACACACCCAGTCTCTGTAGATTTAATGAAACGACCAATGTCGGTTATCAAACAGTAATGGGAATGAGTTTTCAAACTGTACAGCAACATTTCTCCCTTTTCATATCCAAGGACCACCAATACGATGCTCTTGTTTAGAGTCTCGAACTTCCGAATCCCATTTCCATCGACTGGGAAAGAAATTCCTCGAATATCAAAGAAGGTCTCGTGTCGTTTGTAACTACCTATTCGCTCTCGATTCTTTCCGACTGGGAACAGATGGCCGATGATACAGTAGAGAAAGCAACGGCCATCTCTCAGATTGAAAACGTTTTGCAGGTATCGATTGTTTCGAAACGCTGTTGGCAATCTTACATATCTCGATCCAGCTCTGATCATGGATGCAGGTGCGTTGAGTTTATGCTGATTTCCCGATGTTGCTGATAAGGTGGTAAAGGGATTGTATTTTAACACTCCAATCCGTATTCTCAGAAACCTGTCGAACTTCCAATTGCTGGACTCAGCCTGGTAATTGCTCATAGAGTTTAAAATTTTCGCCATCGCTCCCCTCACCAGCCTCGTCCGATCGGAGAACAAATAGATCACTTGACACTGGCTACGAAGCCATGCTCTCGATATTTCCTGTTCTCTCTCAAACTCCATGACGTTATCCGTCTGGGTTGGCGAATCCCTTCTGAGAAAGCTCGACTTCAACCCACCACTTCAACGAATGCTTCATCTTCAAGCGATTTCGTAACACTGCTGAAATTTGAGTGCTACTTCTCTTTTTCGTTTCATCGAAATGGAAGGGATTTGAGAGAGGCAATTCAATGATTTCTGCTGCATTATTAAAACAAGTTTCGTTAACAATGCAGGGAAAGGAAGTCTCACTGATTGCTCTTTGTTCACTACTGTTCGAATATTCTTTCAATTTCGAACGTCTACTTTGAAGACCTCCATGAGAAATTGTTGAACGCTGTTTCAGTTCTTTAGTCAAAGGATCAGTCCCAGGTTCCTTGACCATTCCATCATCACTCACACTCAACAAACGTTCCGCGTCACCAGTCACTGATGGTGAAGAAGGAGAGAGATGAAATCTAACCTGATGGGCCGTATAAGCTCTGCTAGTTGTAAATTTCTTCGTAAAGCGACACTTTTCACATCCATGTATGCTGGCTATGTGTTTAGTCAAGTGAGAGCGAAACGTGAATACGTCCTGGCAATGTCTGCATGGAAAACGTGCAAGGCCCGTGCACCTATGTTTTGAATATCTCCAACTCGCAAAATCTCTTCTGCACATCTGGCAAAATGTTCTTTTCGAAACTGTTTTTTTCTGTTTAATCTTTATCATTCTTTCGAGGCATGCATTTCCTTTCGAGGATGTTGAAACACACTGTTCTTTCAACTGTTCAAATCGAAGATCAACCGCAGCCACAACATTTTACACCTGTTTTCGAGTCTTGATGAACATTTGAATAGGCAACAGTTGATTTATTTAATTTTCCGAAATACCTCCTATATTTCGTTACATCTTGATCGATCCGTCTGTTGGACCGCACCATCATTTTATCTTTTGATTTTCTCCGCAGGATCATAGCCGATCGAGTCCGGCAGAGAGGCTTAGAGAGCGAGCAGGGATCAACGTCTTACAACACAACATTATTCGAAAGGGGAGTACCTGTAGTATAAAAATTGGCAATAGGTATTCCCCATTGCAACTCACCATCAGATTTGACTCATTGTTGAACTCATGGACACATATTTCGCAACAATGGAAATCGAATAAGCGTTGTGCATAGAAATGAAATTTCGCAACACTTATTCCTCCATTGAATTCTGGTGCCATTGAGTTGAACCTGCGGGTGAGTTGCAATGGGGAATTCCAGCGGTCGAATGTGATTCTCATGGCTCCATGTCGCAATAACGCTATTTGCTAGCATGATGAAAAATGTGCTTTCTGTTTAATCTATGGAGAAACTGCGAGGACCGCCACATCGGAAAGCATGCCATCTCTTGCATAAAAATTCAGAATTGATCCATTTACGCAGCCTTTCCACCCAAAGTCAAAGATCTTTGATCGTTTTTGGCGTTTTTTCTGATTTTTAACCCAGGAATCAATCCTAATGCAGATAAAATGGCACAAGTGAGCTGCAAATTTATGTGATGCCTGAACCTTTACAGATGTTAGGTGGACAGCTGATTTGGCTGCGCATGCATCACAAAATAAATTCTTTCCCACGAATTACGAATGTTGCGCAGACGGACTCTGTATGCTTCCAATAAAACCGATTAAATTTTGCCGTAGCTAGAAGAACGCGTCAGCTGACATCATTGTGTTGCATGAATGTCATGCATTTTCATACTCAAAGGGTACCAATTCACTGAAGTCTCATTCAGCTTCTCTCCGCATGAATGCCGTGCATTTTGAAACGCTGGAACCTGAGAACATATTACATTCTCACCACTTGCGTGTTCCACTTGGAATGCTTGTGCAGGTATGTGTCTGATAACAGATCTGTTTCTTATTTTGTTGTCAGAACATTATGTCAACCACGTTCGCCACCACCACCAGCAGCACGATCGACTGCGGCCATGAGAAATGTGGAAGTTCGATAACAATCTACCAGTGTCCAGAGACTTCTTGCCAGTGGAGTGGGCCGTTTCACGGAATAGTATCCCACCACACAGCCGAGCACAAGAGCAAAATCGTGGAAAATCGATCAATCATCAACGTGGATGCTGTGAAACTTTGGGGAAAGGGCCTTTTCTCCAGTTCCTCGCAGCTTGCCTTCATCATTGATTTTATCAGGCCAATATTCTTCATTTTTCTATCGAAGAGCGGCATTGCCAGAAAAAGAAGAACAGGCGTCCTCATAAAAATGGTAGGCAGCGAGGAGCAGCCAAGAAACTATTTTTGTCGGATGTATGTGGGCGCGCGGATGTATTACATTTTGAATCGACCGTCTGGACCGCGCCATCACTTATAGTTTTTGTGTTTCTCCGCCGGATCATCGCCGGTCATTCTCAGCCTCCGCCTTTCTCCATCATCACTTCCGAGAGAGAAGAATTCATCACCGTCTAGTACCAACTACAACTTTAAAAATCTGTTATTGGAAAGGTGAGTACCTATCGGTTACAAAATTTTTATCGGCTATTGGAATTCCCCATTGCAACTCACCCTCAGGTTTGACTCATGGTCTATTCAACTCACATATTTCGCAACAATGGAAATCGAATTAGCGTTGTGCATAGAAATGAAATTTTCAACACATATTCCTCCTTTAAAATTGTGCCATTGAGTTGAAACTGCGGGTGAGTTGCAATGGGGACTACAGTGGAATGTGTTTCTCTAGGCTCCATGTCGCAATAACCCTATATGCTTGGGAAACTGCGAGTTCCGCCTCATCGGAAAGCATTCCATCTCGAACAAAAATTGCGGGTGTGTCTATACAGCTGTTGTTGGCGAGACTTTTACGAAGATAGGTGGCTCGTATTTGCCGATGAATCCAAATACGAGATGGGGAATTCATTGCCCAAAACTCTGACAGAATCTCTTGTGGCCTGTCATGTATTGAAGGGCCCATATGCACAACCGAAGCACATTATCCGAATAAGAGAATAAACGTGGTTTGTAAACTGCGGATGTGTGTCTATATTCTTGTTTTTTGGGCCTTATTCAATACTGCATGGCGTTGCATAGAAATTCACAATGGAACATGTGTTTTTCCCGGACAGCAACAGAATTTTAATCGATTTGAAACTGCAGCGATTTTAGATCATCCGGATGTGCATTGTTTATCATTTGTATAGTGGTAGCTATCACGGTCGCAATCTTTAAAAAGGAAATAAGAGAGACTGACAAAAATGATCGATGGCAATTGAATAAGAGAGAGAGGGAGGAGAGATGTTTAAAGATTGAGTTTCACCGATTCACACAAAAGCCAAAGAACCAACAAATATCCCAGCTTTTGTGCGTGGTGTCAATGGAGGAACCCCGGAGAAGGCCAACTCATGTCCGTGCTACATCTGAGACTCGCAGTACGGTACATGTTTCATCATCATAATGTAACACACGTATTTCACTTTCATGCTGCCTGCTGCCTGCTGGTTGCTGGCCTTATTTTATGGTTTATTGCGCGCCAGCAGTATAACGACTGACTGCTTTCGCAAGCAAGCAAGCAAAATTTCTCATGGCATTTTGCATTTTCGTCATCTGCGCGCGCATGGACGTAGTTTTTGACTATAATGAAATATGATGCTCAATCTGCTTAACTTTCTCATGGCATGCTGCTCATGTTTTTGCGCCATTTCTGCTACCTTTCTTCAATTAACTGAATCGCAGGTTATAAGCAGGACGTAAGCGAAGGTAGGTCGGCCGGCCGACTAAAGCTGCCGTGAACTTTTCTGTTGCTTTTTGCTGGAGTCTTCACCTGCGCAATTATTGATGCAAAACCCCCGGCCTGCCATACTTTGTGGCGTAAAGCGTGAGTCTGAATCTTCAGGAAGTGGTCCAACACATCCGCATGTAGGTAGGCAGGTATAAAAGATTTCAGGTTCGTTCGATTTGGGCTGAGTTAAAGCTTTGTCGACCAGCTAGATAACAGCAAGGACCACCAACGACAACGCTTTGCATGTGGTATTCAGCGTACCATGCGCAAAGTTCCTCCTGTTGTTTGCAGATACGGTGTCGTCGTCGGTCGAACCAACCAACCAACCAACCAACCAACAAACCAACCAATCAGCTGCAACAAGTGGTCTTTTGTTGCTGTGCTGCTGGTGAGATTCTCAAACAAGCTTTTTCTTATACGTACACTGCAGCAAGCTAACCAAAAGTCCTCGAACGTAGGCGACTTGGTATTAGAGGGACCATAACTAATTATTTCTCAACAGGGCTTGGTGCAACTTCACCACGCCTCACACGTGTTTTTTTGCGGTGGCACATGCTGCCTGCTTGCCATTGATCCTCTAAAAGGCGTCCTAATCATGATCTAACTCCCATGTTCGAGGCCTTTTGATAACAAGTGCACATTGGCCGGCCAGGCTAATATTGGCTTAAGCGTCCACCATAATTTCGTTCGGGGTCGCACATTAATAATTGGCACACATGCTGCTGATGATTTTCCCCTCAAAAATCCCGAATGCACGCACGCCAGTCTTGATAGAGAGGCCTTTTTCGGTCTTTCCACGCGGTCGTGGTAGAAACTCTGTTGTCAGTCAAAGAAAGATACTTCTATTGTCCTCTAACAAATAATTGTCAAATCATCTACCCGTCTGCTATCCGTCCACCCATCCACGCAGCAAACGCTTGATTTGTCCCTAAAGCAAGTAAATAATGGTAAATGTGCCACCAAAAACGCTGTCCTTAAATCGCGCACAGTTAAAATAACAAAGTAATATATGGACCCTCGCTTGCGGGGAGCGACCGTTTCGAGCAGAAGGAAAAATGTCAGTCAGTCAGATTGATTTGTTGTTTTTACTTCCCGCTGGTTTTAGGCATGTCTTCCGCTTGCCTTTTTAAAAACTGAAATCTTAAAACTTCGTATTTTTGCTTTGAATCATGACGGCGACAGAATTGAAAAAAAGACATTCACGCAACATTTTTACGCGCCCCGACGGCGAATTTCAGAAATGAGTACGCGTTTGGGCCTGTCCCGATTTTGCGCGTATCGAAAAGTGAAAAATAAAGCTAATCGAACCAAACCAAACCTGTCCAACTTGCCTAACCTGCTCTAACCAAACCTAACCTGTCCTATCCTAACCTTTTTCCATTGTTTCTAGCGTTTTTACCCGTTTTTGGAGGGTCGGAACTATAACACGGAGTCAGATGGAAAAGGGCCCAAACGCGTGCTCATTTCTTAATTAAGCGCCCCGACGATCATCATCCTGGACATCAACTCATTTCGAGATAAGTGGAATTCTCCCGCCCCGAAGGAGTTGTCAGTCTTGGTCTTCAAGAGAGTGAACAACAATAATCCGAAACTGCAATATCGGGAACACGAGAGAACCGTCGGCAATGGAAAGAGAACGAAATCACGAGATTGCGAAGATGAGAACTCTTGTTACTGTGCTTTGAAAAACAACAACGAGCTTCAGCCTGAGAGTTCAGAAGACGAGAGTAGCAGCAAAACGGTGGACTTCAAGTTGAAGTTCTTTTAGAGGCAAAAAGCAAAATTAAAGTTTACACAATTAAAGCTAATCACAAGAGTTCACCAACAAATTATTCTTCTACAAACTGTCGTCGGTAAACAGGGGGGCCGAGAAAATTCTAATGATATCAAATTTCTCCTTCTGTCTAAATATACTTTTCTTTTCGATGCTCCTCACAGTTGGAACAAGTTACCTGGTGATGTGAAGCAAACAAATTGCATAACGTCTTACGAAGAAACACTCCTAAAAGGGCATGATGGGCACATTGGGTTCGAAAGGATCGAAATCATTTTAAAATATTATGTATTTAAGTTTGATTTTAATTTCATCATTTTGAAAGGGAATGAAAAAAAAGAATTATATTTCTTCGTTGATGCAAAAGCATGGTAAACTGTGAGGTAATAAGCGTATGGAATTGTTTCCAACAGCTGGTGCCGGTAATAATGCCGAATTTGAAATGTCTGCTCCGCGGTACTTGCATCATTTTGTAAAACAGAATTTTAGTGAATATTTTTGTATTGATCATGTATTGCGTTACGGACTGACAACCGAGCAAGATGAGAAATAATTTTGGGAAGCGTGGAATGGATTGTTTGAAAAAGAAATTTGCATTCGATTAAGATGTTTTGAGATTTTACATTATATGTCTGAGCTTATGTAAGGTATCTGCGATTATTTGACTTTGATCCAGTTTTGTGTGTGTGTTCTCTTACACTCGATTCCGAATTTGGAAATACTAAATGCACCTTTAGCCCTTTTGCAACTCATATTTCTTTTTTCCTTGCAGCAAGGCACTCGAGTCTCTCTTCACATTCTCTGTGCTTTTGTTAACGACCAAATGGCTGGCTCTGCATATCGGTGACGTGACTTTGTTCAAGCTTGTGTGTGTGTGTTCGCACACTAACGGGTGGATGGAATTGGAAACATTAGGCACACCTTTTGCACCGACTTTTCCTTGCAGCAGAAGGTCTTTCTCAACCATCATCGTCAAGAAATGTCTCTCTTAACATTCACTGTGCTTTTTTTTTATTGCGCTTCGTACTTTTCTGGTAAAATTGCGAGTTATAATTAAAAAACCCATTCTCTACAGACACACACACAAGAGGCCATGAACACACAAGAATGAAAATGTCTGTCGGCCGAATTTCACTCGTCGATCTGCGAGGATTCTGTCAACACTCAAAGTGTGGCGGTCTATACTTCAAATCCAGTGATGGTGAAGAGGTGAAAAGGGAGTAAGTGCCCACCTTGATGATCAAACAATCCAAATCTGTCACACAAAATAAATTGTTGACAACAGGCTCAGTGGAGGACACTGCGAGATCACGTGTACCATCGATCGCAAACGACGACCTCAATGCTGAAACGGTTAGAGAAAAGTTTGTGAGGAGTCCGAAAAAATCTGCGCCATGCCTACCAATGCTACTCCTTCCTCTGAACCTCGTTAAATGTGTGATTAAAGGGCTCATTTTCTCTCCTTGCATGGCGCACCACTTTTTTCGTTGTTTGCGATCGATTGACGACGTGATCTTGCAGTGACCTCTACTGAATCTGCTGTCAACAATTTATTGTGTTTGAGAGTTTTGGATTGTTTGATCATCAAGGTGGGCACTCACTCCTTTTCACCATCTCTGGATTTCAGTACGGACCGCCACACTTTAAATGTTGCAAGAATCCTCGCATGATAAACGGGACAAATTAGGCCGACAGCCATTTTACATCATCTGAGAAACAAGAGTGCAGACAAAGACAATGGTGGAGCAGAAAATCCAACAGGGCCCAACACAAAACCTAAAAGTACTGGCAATTCGTTCACAAAAAGCTAACCCATCCAGAAAGTCAAGTCGGCCGTAATAAGAAATCAAAATGTTGTACTTACTTTACGGACACCCTGTATATCAAGAAAGTTTTACATATGGCGCATTAGGATAGTTTGGTGAGATTGGTATTTTCGCTTCTGAGCCACACAGTTTCTTTTATTTACTTTAGGACATGGATGGAGTGGTGATACTTGATGAATTGGCAAGAAGGGTCAGAGTGGTGGAGGAGGAAGAAACGATATTGGCAATGGATATGGAGGCGGCTGGGGCAGTGCCGTGCAATGGATATTTGACAGCATTTAGGAGCAGAGCATGCATACAATACGGCGGCCATTGATTTCAGATATGTACGGTAGCAATTTATTAGCGATTGATGAACGGCACGAATGGGGATCGGGATGGCTGTGGGTCGAATTGGAACTGGTGGAATGTGGGATATTAGAATGGGAGATTGAAGAACATCAGGAGCAGGGAGGATGCAGTTCACCAGCGTCCCCAGAGCCAGACGTGATAGTGGAGGATGATGAAGTGGAGATAGAGATTCCGTTAGAGGGAAAAGGAGGTGTTGATGATCCTAGAAAGGACAGGCAAGGAGAGGAAGGGAACGAAGAGGACGACAGGAAGGAGTTTTCCGAATTGCACCGGGTTCCGCAAGGTTGGACCACAGTTAGCGAATTACTGCAATGTTTATGGAAAAAGGACATGGATTAATTGGAGGTTGAGTTGGATAAATTGTGTGTTCTTATTTTTTTTCTTCTCGTTCACTTATTTTTTATCTTCTCGTTCAGTTTCCTTAACAGATTTACGTAGGGTGAAAGGGTGTTTTGAAAGTGGGTGATAACAGGAGGTATCGGCTTTTTCGATAGGGGGAAGGTTTAGCAGGGATATTTTTGGTCAGAGTGTAGGGTTGTTATAGAGTGTAAAATGTAGGTATGAAAACGAGTTGCTAAGTGAAGGTAGGATGAGGTAATCGTGAAGATTTGCATGGCTTGGCAGCAAGCGGGCAAATCAAGAAAAAAGGCAATTAAAAGATCTGTAAAAATCTGGGAAAAATCTGGCATAGAAACAGAATGAAAACTTAGTCGCTGAGGAAAACTAAATAAGTGAAATTGTGTAAAAGTGAAATCGACTTTGACAGAGGACAAAGGGGGGGAAAGAGTGAGTGAGGGTTTTAGTGAGTTAGAAACAATGTTTTAATATTTCAAGAAAGCTGCCAATCAGATAAGAGTGCTTGGAACTGATCCGAGGTAATTAATTATAAGGCGTGATGGGTGAGTATAAAATTATAAATGGCAATTTGACAGGCAATGGGTAATTAAGGGAGTGTGGAAGATGTGCGAAAAATTATGGGTGACGTAAGAAAAGTATATAAATATGGGTGAAAGGGGAAACACGAGAGGCAGTCTGTGAAAAGTATGAAAAAGAGTCAAGAACGGAAAAAGGTCGATAGAAAGTCTTTCTTGCCGGACCTTTTGTGCATTTTAAGGTTAGAATGTCTTGAATAAATGTTAAGTTCAGTGTTTGTAAAAGAAGAGAAAAATGAAGAATTAAAAGTTTGCAAGTAATTAGCAGCATTGAAAATATTGTCTATTTTTTGGTCATATGGTCACCTTGAGTATCAGTAGGGAGTGTGGAGTGGCTAACCATTAAAAAATCAGAAAGAAAAATACATCTGTTCCACAAAAGAAAAAGATCTATTAGGTTCTCAAAGAGACAGTTTAACTTAAATGTCCAATATGAAAAACACGGTTACGCTTCACGACGCATAAGTAAAACAGAGGAGAGAAATGGGTTTTCCCCAATGGGTTTGTTGTAGATACAATGGGGTTTTCCCCTCTCTTTCACCTCTCTCTCTTCTCTCTCTCTCCCGCCCGCCCGCCCGCGAGGTCCCCCGCGCCCGCGTCCCCCACCACGAGGGAGGTCGGAGGGTCCCCGGGGGGTTGCGCGAAATGCGGCTTTGCGTGCGCGAAAGGTAGGATTTGCGCGAGGATTGGTAACTGCGTGTGTAGGTACGTGATGTCCTTGTGGGAGGGTTGGGGAGAAAAAAGCTGGGGGTATAAAATTCGGGCCTTTACTGTAATAACAAATTTAAAAAGGAAAAATACCACCCATACAAAACAATACAAACATATACAACTACACAAGCACACAGGTTCTCCATGTTCGTCC
>JASGXE010015049.1:0-35064 GCA_030068105.1 Sinentomon sp. SZTP_YWyxl
ACATGGAAACGCTGCTGAATTTCGGTCGAGACGCAAAATATTCTCAGCTGACGACGGCTCTCTGGTACAAAGATACCGGAGCGCACATGGAAAGTATGATGACCTACGAAGCGGGCGAAGGAGGGAGAGGTGTCGTTTCCCCAGGAAGCAACGCCGGGTTCAATAGGAGGCAGGAATACGTGAAGCGTCACAAAACCATCGAGATGAGCGGACCGATCTTCTCCGATGTCTTCCATCAATCGAAATTTTTGCTGAGCAACGTCAACATGAAGCTGAGATTAATACGCAGTAACGACGATTTCTGCCTCATGTACACTCCCGGTGGAGGTGGCGCGTCCTCTGCAGATGGCAGCGTTTCTTCGACGACGAAGTACAAGGTGTCGCTGTTGAACGCCACACTGCAGGTCCACAAGATCAAGCTGCAGCCGTCTGTTCTGCTGGCACACGAAACGATCCTGGCTCGATTCGTGGAAGATCTCTTCACCAAAGGATCGCATCACCGGAATCTCAGCGTCGTCCTCATTTTGCAGAACCTATTCAATAAACATCCGATGTACAGGACGATATCTCTGAACAGCAGCTACCTGGTCCATTTCAAATCACCGCGTGACATGTCTCAGATCGCCCATCTTTCGCGCCAGATGTATCCCACCGGAGGTGGTGGAACTGCGGGAGGGAGATTCGTCGAGGAAGCTTACCGCGACGCTTGCAACCGACCTCACGGTTATCTGGTTTTCGATCTGAAGCAAGGAACCGACGAGCGCTTCAGGGTACGCACCAACGTTCTGCCTACGGATCCCACGAGCTGCATCGTATACCTTCCTCTCGCGAGCGGGACGGACCGCTAGCAAGAGTATATAAACCCGAGTCGTGACGACGCTTGTCTTCTTCGTGTCGTCAGAGATGCAGCGATCAAAAATAGAAGGAAGCGGAAGAAGCCGTCGAAAAAATCGGCGCAGGACAACCGTTACACGTTTAGCACGGCCCCGTCTTTCGGAGCCCGGAAACAAGGAGTTTTTACGAAAATTAGCAGCAAGAAGTGAACCCTCCACAGCAGCGAAAATCAGGAAAAGAGTGCAACTGATCGAGACGGCCAGGCCCAGCGAACTGTACACCGTCTGCGAGCTGTCTAAGAACGTCTTGTCGGGCGTAGTTCCATTGACTTCGTGTCAGAAGAAAAAGCTGAGGCAGTACAAGCAAGTGCTGCGACACCTGGCCAGCAAACGTTTGGCATTGCAGAAGAAGAGACAATTGCTATCGCAGAGAGGAGGATTGCCCGTCATTCCGCTGCTACTTTCCGCAGTTGCTCCGCTCCTGGGATCGTTATTCGGTCGTTAACATGAAGAAGATGATGCTCGTACCAGCGTCCAGAACAGCGTCGAGCGTTGCCACGCCGACGGCTACGAGAGCAGCGGCGGACTCACTTCAGCATCAGCGTGCGAAACTGGACGAAGAGATGGCTTCCATCCTTGCCAATAAACATCTGGACGAGTACGAAAAGATAAAACTGTATCTGCAGGCGCTGCTTCGAGATCTGATGTTCAAGGCGCAGCAGGAGCGTACGCAGACCGCCACACCCATGCTCGAAAAACCGATTCCCGTTTGCGTGGTGGAGAGGACAACAGTTGATAAATCGACGGAAACACCGGGTGCTACTCTATCTCGCTCTCCATTTTCCTCGACAGTCATCCGACCCGCAACGTACGGCGATGCGTCTACCGAAACAGTGTCGCGCAATGTAGAACAACAGCAACGACCGGCCGTCGACGACCAAGCGGAGCGTGCCACCAGCACCAGCGGTAGTGCCTCTTCTTTCTCGGTGAAGAACATCGTTTCTTTCATGAGACGTCCAGATCGACCACGCGCAGAGACCATCTTGGAAAGTTTGAACCGATCTTCTGCAGCAGGCGGAGCCAACATTGTGGATTGGAACAGAGGGACTGCGGAGGTATCGATCGGCGGCAAAGTGCTACCGCGCACAAACATCGTGGATCTTCTCAATTACCTTCTTGCCGACGAGGAAACACGAGTCGGATTGGCGAGACCGATAGGTTACGATGCGTTCGCTCAAGCTCTGGGAACGATATCCCTTTCCCCGTTGAAGAAAATGGACCTCTTGAGGAAGAGTTCTCGTCAAAAGGACAAGACGGTTTCGCAAGCGTGGCAGGCTGTGTTGGTTGTCACATCGATCGAACCTGTATTGACGTAACTCCACAACCGAAATGTCCACGTTACAGCAAACGACAACGACTTCGATGATGTGTGTTTCTTTATTTGCGGACAGCGGCCAAGGGGATGAACAGGTCCAATCTGCAGATGATGTCGAAGAATGAACGTGGTTCTTTCCGTCGGCGATTAAATTGGTGTGTATTTTCGTGACGTGTGTCAAACAAGTTAGAATTGACACCAGTGATAAACAACTGAAAGCAAAGATGAGAGCAACTCTTATCGTCAGCAGTCTTCTCTTACTCCTTATCGATGATTCATCTTGTGGCTCTTGTGTTCCTTCTCTTAGACATAGACGGAAGCGATGAATATTAGACATTGCGCCTGACGATAAAATAAGGAGAGAAAACTCCTTTTATAGATACCTGTCTGATAGAAGTGATTCGCGATATCTAGTTGGTTGAATAATTCACTTTATGCGTTTGATGCAAAGGTGTGAGTGAGATATTTGACGAAAGAGATGTGTTTTGATCAACAAACTTTTTTTTTATTAGCTAAAATGGCATAATCGAATGCGCCCCTCCCGATATCGTCTGATTAAGCCGTTGCGCAATGGATTAGTCATCTGGGAGGGGTGGGGCCTGCTCTCTCCGTAGAACCTTCCAGAAGGTGGGCGGAGCTTGTGGTGACAAATGGCGTCACGCGATTGGCTGCCGACCTGTGACGTCACAAACAAATGAATGTGCCGCAGAATTGATCCGGCGTCGTCTGCTTGCCATCGAACTAAAAGCGTTGCGCAATAACAAACGGATGGGCCGCACTGTCCGTCTAAAGCCTCCGAAATTTACGATCAGTAGCGGCTGCCGCCGCCGATCTTATTTTAGCGGCTGACGCCGCGCTTCGATCTTGGCGGCTATCGCCGCGTTTTGTCGTCTGCTATTTTTTTTAAACCTCATCCACGATCGTGAGCTCGCTTATTTTCATTTGATTTTTTTTGCTGACAATAGAATGCGCCCTCCTATTTTGTCGTCTGCTAAGTGGGCGGAGCTAAAAATGCGCTCTCAGCTGTCTTTTTATACTACTCCCCTGCTATTTGCTAGTTTTCAATCTTCTCTTGTGGGGCCATAACTTTTGGGAAACCCTGTCTATTTTGCATGCGCGTTTGGGGTGCATAATTAGACTGCATTGTTATTTGCGAACTTTTGGGGTCCTCTCAAGCAAAAAGTGAGTAAACAATCCTCACAACATAATGGGTTGCTGGACCTGGTTGTATAAATTCGATTTTCGCAACAGAGGAATCTTGTTAGACGAAAGGAAAATGGAACTTGCATTTCTAAATCGGTCGTCCGTCCCTTTCTTCAGCTTCTTCGAATCGGGCGCTTCTGCTGTCAGCGCTGTCGGACTTCTTGGTCTGAATTTCTCTAAGGCAACCCCTCCACCTCCCACACGCTCACGATCATGTGCTGCAGGCAACGTGTGATGGGGCGGGAGTGGGGATGTTGAATTGCGCTGGAAAACAGACAATTAGGTAAAACAAGCCAACTTTAGGCTACAAAGCATAAGTCTAACCACGTCAAAGCATCGATTAGGCTATACGTTTCGCACAGTCATTTTCAAACGACCATACACGTAGTTAGGCCATGAAAAGTATGAAAAACTTGTGTTTTTAAACTTTCGAATCGCATGTTTGTAAATGATTGCACGCAGATGGTTGTTTAAAAGGCTACACATGAACCTGTGGGTCACTGACAACAATTTCAACGCGTTAAGTAAGAGACCTCACAAGTCGCTGTGAACGTCTTTGAAACGGCGGATCCGTAATGAAAGTTCCCGAGTGCACGTGAAAATCAAGTCCCTTCCACCGCTTCCCAACTGCAGGTAGGTACAGCCATGTCCTTTAAAATTGTCCAGTGTATTTGGGCAGCGCATATTGCCCACTTTACAGACTGGAAACATTTGTCGCTGCTCTTTCACCACATAGCAAGTCAGTATAGCAATTCACTATCAAAGTATTTATCACAGATCAATGCAGTCACTGTGTTTCCTCCGGTGATAACCCGCACTGCAAAAACTAAAAAGTGCGTGACAACCCTCTGTTCCTCAAGTGAGTAGGTATAACCCGTCTAAAAACCTATTGACGGGATAAAAGTGCTCGTGCAACGACAATAAACCCGTCAGGAAAAAGTTGTCACTTGAATGACAACCTGGGTGACGACCTGACGCCCGTCCAGGGACGATGGGTTCCCGCCGGAATTTCACATCTACGATATTTTGACCGTCAGGTGAACATCCTTTTTACGAGAGCTGTCAAAGTACGATGGGAAGGTCGTCACCCAGGAAGGAAATAATGACTGGCTCAATTATCTCTCTCTGTGAGAGAACGCAGCAGCGAGATGTGCTGTTGGTCTCTCCCACGTGTTCTGTTGGGAGAGGCTCTCTGGACTTTGGGTGAGGCTCCTTTATACTCAGGTCGGAATTCCGAGGTCGCGTCGTTGCACTTGGGGATGGTGGTGTTTTGAACGCATTCTCGCGCAATGGACGTGGGTTTGATGGCGGCTTTTGTGTTTGCGTTTGTTCACGCGCGATGGTTGCAACTGCGTTGCATTTCTTTGCTCTTGTTTCTCGTTGCGTTTGCGTGTCTCTTGTGTTTTTGCTGATCTCACACGAATAACAATGTGATGTGATCCGTTTATTTCAAAGGTTGTCGGTCAGTTTCGCGTTTTGCTGTCGGCCAATACGAGTCGTCGAAACATCGTATTTTCTCACCGTGTTCTCTCCGTGTTCTCTCCGTGTTTTCCTGGAGATGATTCGTGCATTGTTGCGTAAACTCAAACTGTGAGTTTCGGAATTTTGGAAAAAATGCGGTTTACAGGAGCAAAGGGATGCCTGGAAATGAAAATCTCCCATATTTTGTTGTTGGCGATGTGATCTGCCACACTTTTGTTTGATGTTTATTGACCAAACGGAACCTTCTGTTGGGCCAATTTTTAATATTCGCAACAATAACAAATTCCATTGCTGCAACAGGTACCTGAGCCTCCTGGAATCAAATATCATTTAGAATCAAATATTGCAGCGAAAGGGGAAAACTTTAATTTATATGCCGACGGGAATGTTAATAATTTAAGCTGGTGGTCGGAATGAACTGTGAGAGTGAAACACAACTCATTAGTCAATTCAATGGATAGATATATCTTGAGAAAATTTAATTTCCATGCGCTCATTCCTCTTCCATTGTTGCGAAACATGCATCCGTCTGTTGAATTGACAAAGGAGTTAAACCTGAGGGTGAGTTGCAATGGGGAATACGGCCGAATGTGTCATACTAAAACAAAGGTAAAAGTAAGGAACTTTTATTTCTGAAGCAAAGTTGAGTTTTTCAAAATTGCATTGCTGTCCCATTTGATTGCATGTGTTGCACATCCATTTGCTTCCGTGTGGATCCTGCGGCATTGTGTGCGGTTAAATTTTCTTATGCCAGGCAACAAAAGGGTAAAAGGGAAAACTTTAATTTCTACAGCGCGGATTTTTCATCGTTCTATGACTCTAGTATTGATGCATATTGCATCTGACGCTTTTTTGCGATGTTTGTCCAGCTGACAAAAAATCTCTGAGAGTGATCACTGAATTTGGTATTGGTTGCATTTTTTATCGAATTCATGTCGCTAGCGCAAAAACTCGAGCGTCGTCGTGCAACAATGGAAGAAGGGAAATCTTCAATTTATACTGGAAAACGCAGTGTTGTGAAATTCAAAAAACCAACTCCGTATTCCCCGTTGGGACTCAGCTTCAGGTTCAGCACACAATTCAATGGATAGATTTGGTTTGCTAAAATTTTCTTTTCTATGAACAACGCTTATTCTATTTCCATTGTTGCATAAGGTGCATCCGTCTGCTGAACTGACTGATGAGTTGACTCTGAATGTGAGTTGCAATGAGGAATGCGGACGCAAATCTGTCAACATTATCGTGAAAATGATGCCTGGCTGCAAACGGGGAAAAGTGAAACTTTAATTTCTACAGCACGGATTTTGCATCGTAGATTAGGTTGCGTAACGCCTACCATAGCAATTTACGAGAGAACAGGCAATTATCGCAGAACCGATTTCCTTGTGCCGTGAAAACAAAGTGCCCTGTCGCATAGAAAAAACTGAAAACTTTAATTTCTATAGAAATTCGTTTGACAGTTTATTCTTTCCGCCGGTTCTTGAAAGAATAAATGCAATCGTTTCTTGAAACAAATGTTTTGCTTCGTGGAACCAATCTTTCAGAGCTGCTGCAGAAAAATTTCCGCTTCAGACAATATGATTTATCGAAATCGAAACTAAAGCGAAAATTACAGGCATCGGTGGGAACTTTAATTTCTGCCGAGTCGCATTTTTTAAAAATTCTATACTTGATTTTCTTGGCGCTGCGCATCATTCATTTTTCATCTATCGATTATTTTGTTGGTATTCATGTAAGAATTTGCGTTCGACATCCTCGTGCGAATGTGGTGCCCGGATCCAGCGAATGACGGACATAGGCCTCCCGCGTGTTCGGTAATTTAACATTTCGTTTTGCAATGATAACAATATCCTTTTGAACTGCGCAGGATGAAAACCAGTTTTTGCTTGTCCTCATCCCATCCTCATCTTTCGGTTCTGTCCTCGTTCTATCCTCATCCGGATGAGATATCCATTTTTAAGAAATATAGGCCTACCCGGTAGAGGCTAAATATCGACCTCAAGAGTCGTCAGATTACAGAAAAGCCCTCAAATGACTGCCATGAATGACGACTACTGCACCTTCATCTGACAACCTTTACATGGTCGATTTACTGTAAATTGCTCGTAATTTTACGGGAAAAGGCTATCAATTAACGACCCATGGATCGTATTTTGTCTATACAAGGGTCGTCAGATGAAGATAATTTGTCATCATCTGACGACCTTTGCATGGTCAACTGAATGCTTTTATGATCAGCTCACGGCCTATGGGCTGTCATATGACATCTCGATCATCGCCCATTGACGGTCTAAAGGTTGTCAGTTGACAAGAAAATAGGTCGTCATCCATGGACAGTCATTTGAGGGCTTTTTTCTTGTGAAGCGATGACTTTATTTTTTTCAGTGCGGATAGCAGAGAAACGTGGCAGGAACGTTCCGCGGAACATGGCAAACACATGGCTGTGCTACGTGGCTGGCATTTGGATATGGTCGGGTGGCGCCACGGTGCTGGCCACTATGGCAGTAATGTGGCTTTCTCCAGTGACAGCGATGTGTTTTACCACCGTGGTGGGGACATGGCATGCTCCCGTGGCGAGAATGCTATTTTCCACCGTGGAACGAGACAAACCGCCGTGGCAATCACGTTCCTGTCACGGGAGCATGACATGTCCCAACCACGGTGGAAAAACACATCGCTGTCACTGGAGAAAGACACATTCCTGCCATAGTGGCCAGCATCGTGGTGCCACACCGATCATATTCAAATGGCAGCTACCTGGCACAGACAAGTGTTTGCCATATTCCGCGGAACGTTCCTGCCAGGTTCCTCTGCTACCCGGGAATGGAGGAAATTGAATCTTGACAAGTACTTCAAGGGGATCTACCCTATGTAGTACAACCCCATATCGTCAGCACAGAAAGAACGGGGGAGGGGGTCGAGGGCTATCAAGCCTGCAGCACCGTCGGCAAGTGTTTTTTTTTTTAACTTTTTGGCCAAGTTTTCCGATGAGGTTTTGCATCAATTCCCTTCCAATCTAGAGCGCAAGTCCGTTCAGATAAAAGGCCACCTGGCACCAGTGGTGCTGCTAAACGGCGGATAAAGGCTTCCAGCGTCAAAATGGGGGAGGGAATACAAAATGGGAGGATCATTTTGGCGAGTTCCAATTCTTAACGTGACCGGTGACTGAGGCAGATCGAACTGAGGCAGAAGTGGACTGAGGCAGAATTTTTGCATTTTTGGAGGCTGATTTTTATAATTTCGCCGGGTTAGGTTAGGTCAGGTTAAGTTTAGTTATAAGTTTGGACAGGTGTAAGCTACAACCTCCATGCAAAATCTCCCTCCAAAACGCCCTCCTTTGTCCAATTCTGCCTCAGTTCACTTCTGCCTCAGTCCATTTCTGCCTCAGTCCGTTCTATCCCAGTCCCTCGATCCTTTTTAACAGCTCCTTCAAGGAAGGAAACATTTGCTCACAACTTTTTTTGAACAGACAACGACTTGAATTTCGCAAGTGATCTTCACGAGTATTAAAGGAAGGAAACTGCGGGCGTCTCAAAGGCAAAAAACTCCCACCATCCTCAAGAGTGGCTACGAAAATATTTCACAGAAACTTGAAAAACCTACACGTTGTATCGATTCTCCTTCTGCGACACCTTTTCACCCGAGTTTTTTTAAAATCATTTCATTGACCCCATGCCTTCTTCCTTTCATTCCCGTAATCTCCAATAACAAAGCGGGCAGCTTGGCGCTGCGAGCGCTCAATGGTTCGAAACTGAGAGGGAAAAAGTTCGAGAGTCCAGTAATATTTTAAAAGGACAATTTTAAAGGAAATATCTCCGTCAGAGTCGGTTTAGATATTTTTCGCTCTGTCTTGACCGTCTGGCGTCTTTGTCACTGTCTCTGTCAATGCTCCACGGTTCGGTTCGGTTGACTGCAAAGGAGCAAACGAAGCTATAGTTTGTTGGACAGTGCTTTCTTGGATTTTCAGGGGTTCTTTCCTCATGTCTTTGACCGCACGTATGGTCGAACAAGCCGTCAGACCAAAGCCCACCCCCAAAACGCCAATAATTTAATAATGCAAAAGTGCTGCTCAGTTTCACCCGACCGCTATCTCTCTCCCTCACCTTCCACTCGTAGCAAACCAACCCTTGATCGAAATGAAGAGGCGCAGGTTGTCGCTTCTTGTTTGCTGGCTCGTAATTGGGGTGGGTGGGAGCCATATTATTTTCTTTCATGTCGAAAGCCTAAGTTCAACTGCCACGAAGGTCGAATTATTGTAGAGCAGGCTAGGCCAGGCCAGGCTCAATTCTTGCGCCTGGAAGTTTGCAGGCATTTTATCCATGTTTACTTAGGACCTGCTTCTTCTGGGTTCCTCACTCATGTTGCAGTACTTCACGGATGCATCGAAGCAAGTCGTGATGGAAAAAAAGGTTGGACGCTGCGCTGCCGGGGGAGCTCTCTCGATTAGGGTAAAGCATAAACAGTCCGGTGGGTGAGAGAGAGGGATTGGTTCATGTGCATTCGTTAGTCTATTCTTTGCGGAGGAGGGGGTGAGAAAGTGGAAGGCTGCTGATCCTAAGAACAGCGAAGCTCTGCGACAACAGCTAGGCGAAAAACAGCCGCCATGCACTGTAAAAGGACTCAGGTTTATTTTGATGAACCGTATCATACAATTAGGGCCAGAATGTAAGCGCAGAGCTATAAAACCAAAACGACTACAAGAATTTGGAAAGCCGTAATTGAAGCGAAAGGGCACGTGCGGAAGAGGGGGGAGGAGAGGGGTCGGGAAGGTCAGGGTGGTGCGTATGGAAAGGAGGAGGGGGCGATCCGATCCTTTGGATGCCCAGGAGGAAGGGTGAATCGGAGTATAGGGCGGAACAGCCCAGAAGGTTTTACTGATATTTTGTTATTGTTATTATTCGTCTACCTGCTATGTTATTATTGTTATTCATTCGTCTACCTGCTGTGCTGCCGATCGCTTGTTCGCCTTGCTGCTTCAGAGTCACGTCGATAAAGTTGCCGCTCTACTGTTTTCCAAGTTATTCGCTGTTCGAACACTGTCAATAAGCTGGTTCTACTCTGGTGTTACAAAGTGACTGATAGTGATCGTAAAAATGGTTCGGCCGTCAACTAGGTTAACTCAGTCAAGGAGTGGAACTGCCTCTCCATCGCCTGTTTCCACTGTATCGGCGGTGACATATAAAACTCGCAAGACATCATCATGTCCGAAAAAGTCTGCTGCTTGCTCGCAGCCGCTTTCAGCCGCTGCCTCGAGTCATCAAGCAGGGGCTGCAGTTCCCGCACTGAAATCGCTGGCCAAGTTTGTTGCTTCCAATCCAAAGAAAACATCAACTAAAGCTAAATTTGTTGTCACCCCTTTCTCACATCCACGCCTGCTGCTCGGCCTTCCCGTCCTACCCCCACGAACAGTTCAAAAGCATTGCTGTACTGTATTCCTGAGTGCAAGTTTAACGGGAAACATGTTCCTGGTTGTGGAGACATGGTTCGATGTAACCTGCGCCGAAAGAACTGCCCAGAATGGTATCATGTTGAGTGCCTTGGCATCGCCACCACCAGTTCTGTAACCATAACTTCCTGCTGCCACTGCCTTGCTGACATTTCCATTACATTGGACAGCTTGGCATCTTCTTCGACTACTGTTGCCAAGATGGATGCCGTAGAAACTGAGTTTGGCAGCAAAATCCTGCAGCTGGAATCTGATATTTCTGGCCTGAAGGGACAGTTGCTTACCAATGACAAAGCAAATGTCTCGGCACTCAATGACTTTGCAGAACGTTTTAAAAACATTGACGGCACTCTTGCAGAACTGTTCGTCTGTTTCGAGGAACTAAAGGCTAAAAATGTTCCTGTCCGTTCTCTGAAGGTTGACCTTCATACCAGTTTGGACCGCCGATCAACTGGAGCAATGGACGACCGTCTGTTGCAAATCAGTGCCACTGCCTCTCCACTGGCTTCATCGCAGGGGCAATCGAATCAAGAAATCGTTTCTCAAACGCAGGCCAGTGTCGATGACCTGCCCTTACCAGTGAATAGTGATCAATCAGTGCTGGCAAGCTCATACCCTGAAATGCCACCAGTTGTGCACAACACTCGTGTCTTAAACGCTCGCTATATTCACGGCGGCTCAAAAGATGCTGAAGTTGTCATCATTGGTGACTCCATTCTGCGTCATCTTGCCGAAGGCAAAGTTCCTCCTGGCTATGGCGTTTTATGCTTTCCTGGTGTCACAATAAAAAAATTAGGTCATATCCTTCAATCAAGCCCTGGAATTCTGGGCCCCCATGTTCGCAAGGTTGTGCTTCATGTAGGTACAAATGACCTGCGATATTTCTACAGTGTTCGCGGTTTTCTTCGAGCCTTTGAATTCCTGCTTGGAATTATTGTGTGCAGTGCGCCAAACGCGAAGATTGCTATTTCTGGGGTGATCGACCGCAGTGACTTATCGTCCGAATTCATTCGCTACATCAACGGGCATCTTTTCCGTTTCTGCTCCCTCAAGAACATTCGATTTGGAGATCTGAATTTAGTTGGACTCCAGCAGCAATGGATTCGACAGGATGGACTTCATCTCACACACGAAGGATCGTACCAGCTCCGCCTCTTAATCAACCGGCTTATTGCATTAATGGACTGTCCGCCTCTGCTTCCACTTGGTTTGCTTCAACATCTTGACGCCAACAGGTTTTTTTTAGTTTAATTTTTTCTCACATCCTGCTGATGAAGTTCACAAGGTTTTCGATGCGATTCACACACTTTCTTTTGTTCCCACAGCCAAATCGTAACCTCATAAGTGGCATCGCCAACTTTTTTTCTGCCTTATCGATTGGCACAAATCGTTTTGTTCCAAATTGCAATTCGGCTGTTTTTAACTCAATCAGACCGCTTCAATATTTTAATCTTTTTCGTTATCATTTTATCGATTTGACAATGTCGGATTCGCTGTTGATCACAAATTCATTTTGCCTTCACGTTTTGTTTTTCATTTTCATTTTTCTCCTCCTCCATTTGCCGTCAATCACCAGACTGCCCTTCTACCCTGATCGTTCATTTCTCTCGCTGTTGATATCACCACTCGCACATCTGAATTTGCAATTTCATTCACCAGCGCCACATTCAATCTCGTTTTCGATTCAACAAGCCAATGCCCAAACACACTGTCGTGAACACCGGTCAGTCTCTGCCGGCCAACTATTACACGTCTTGAGCATTGAAAACAATCACAGCTCAACCTGCACACTCAGGTTTAATATTGACGCATGCTATCCAGCAATTCGCTTTATTTCCAGTGGAACATTGAGTTTGGACATGTGTGCATTTTTTATTCAAAATTGGTCAGACGTCCTTCGTGGGTCAATCTCCAAATCAGATTGGCACCCTCTTGAAATAGTTGACAATGAGTGGGCGTACAGAAACAATGATATAAGGCCTGCGATGAACTTGACAGATTTACCTCCGCTGAGCCAGATCTCGCCTTCGGGAACCCACAATTTTTCCATTTACCCCACAACCGCTTTTCCTTCTTCTTCACATGTTAATCGGGTTGCCTCTCCCCCTTCTTTGCTTCCTCAAATTTTTTCACCGCTGTCAAATTTTCCATCCTCACTGCCACCATCTCTTTGCCCTTATTCAGGGAACAATTTCATCTCATCTGCCGCGCCACAGGCTTACCACTGTTCATCAGTTTCAACTACGGGCATCATCATGGCCGTGGTCAACTGCCGATCAATAGTAAGCCTGTCAAAAAGAGTGGAATTAGGCATGTATTTAGTTGAACATAATGTGTCTGTGCTTTTCTTAACCGAAACGTGGCTCTCATGTGATGTAAATGATTCAGAAATATTACCCCATAACTTCGTCACCTACAGGAAAGACAGGAAAAACAAGCGTGGCGGCGGGGTGTTAATTGGGGTAAGAAACGATTTGCCCAGTATTCCCTCTGAATCAGGCCTTGCCGCAACAAGTGAATCTGAAGTGATTTGGTGTACAATTACCCCAGACAAAAGGCTGAAACTCAACCTAGCATGTGTGTATCTCCCACCAAGCCTCAGCTCAAACAGCAGTGAATTCGATGACCTGTATGATTCAATTGCAGCCCACACATGTTTATCTCAAAAGGTCCTTATTTGTGGCGATTTCAACTCTCCTCACATTTCCGCAAACAGTTTTGCTCCTAGTCATATGAATCCAAATGATGTCTTTATCCAAAACATTATTGCATCTTTTTCCCTGCAACAACTTGTCACGCAACCAACCCGTATTACCAAAACCTGCGCAAACATTCTGGACCTTGCAATGATAAATTTCGAAGCTCCTATTCCAGATGTTGCAGTCGTGCCTGGTCTGTCCGATCATGAGTCTGTCTTGCTGTCATTCAGGTCAGCCTCACGGTCACACTCTGAATTTGGGCACAGGCAAACCAGGAGTTTTTGTTATCCAGATTATAGTAAGGTTGATTGGAATCGGCTAAATGCTTCCCTTTTCACAAATCCTTTTTTCACTGGATTTTATGCAAGAGATCGGTTTTGTGAGACATGGTCAACCCTTAAGGGAACCCTTTTAAACTGCCTGGAATGTATTCCCAAATCAAAGCGTAAAACTTCAGTTAAATTTCCATGGGTCACTTCCAAGCTGTCTGGACTGTTTCGAAAGAAGAGAAAAGCACATGCAATCCTCAAGAGACGCGGCTCTGACCAGGACCGCATTGCTTACCTAAACATCAAAGAGGAATGTACCAGGCTGAACTCCTCTTTGTTTAGCTCTTTTATCACCAAAGCCGTTGAAAGTGAACATTCACGAAAGTTTTGGAAATATTTGAAGTCCTTAAGAGCAGAAAGCGGTCCACCAGCTTTGCTAGATTCCAATGGAAATATTTCCGAAGATCCCTTCTCAAAGGCTACCCTGTTAAATGATTATTTCGTAAGTATTTTTTCTCCAGATGATCCAAATGCGTGTCTTTATTTAGTGCGTAATTTAAGCCCACTTGGAAATGTAAATGTAAATGTCGACTTTCCTGAATTGTGTATAAATGCCAGAGGTATTTGTCAACTACTTAGTAAGATTAAGGTTAAGAAACCGCCTGGACCAGACGGGATTCCAGCTCGGCTCCTTAGTTCGCTGGCACCTTCGTTATCCCCTGCACTAGCTTCTCTCTTTAACCTTATTCTTGCTGAGGGTGAAATTCCTGATGATTGGAAAGGTGCAATTATTACACCCATAGCTAAGAAAGGAGGTCCTCCCAATAAACCAGAGGGATACCGACCCATCTCTCTCACATGTATCTGCTCCAAAGTTTTTGAGCGCATTCTGTGCTCCCACATAAGCAAGTGTTTGGACAATGCCCGTTTTTTTCACCCGAACCAATTCGGTTTCCGCCCTGGACGATCCTGTGAAGGGCAATTAATACAGTTTGTCGATGATGTTTCCAGTTTCTTAGACAAAGGTATCCCAGTGCATGCAATTTTCATTGACTTAGCAAAAGCATTTGACCTGGTATCCCATTCCAAGCTCATTTTTAAACTCCGCAATTTAAATTTCCCCCCAAAATTGTTAAGGTTATTGCTTCCTTTTTGAATGGCAGGAACCAACGTGTCTCTGTTAAAGGAGCATTGTCCAACGCAAGCCGGTGTTTATCTGGTGTTCCGCAGGGAAGTGTCATTGGGCCGCTTCTATTCCTCATCTACATGAATGATATTTGTGACAATATTTCTTCTGACATTCGACTTTTCGCGGACGACATTGTCATTTATAAACCTGTAACTTGTCAAAGTGACTGTTTTGCCCTCCAGTCCGACCTAGAATTGATCTCTGCCTGGTGTGATCGTTGGAGCATGAAAATTAACATTTCAAAATCTAAGGTGGTCCGTTTTGGAAAAACAACTGCAAATTTGTTCCCTTATTCCGTTAACGGTCATACCCTTGAAGCTGTCACTTCATTTAAATATTTGGGCGTAACCTTGAGCCATGACCTGTCTTGGGGGCACACATTTCTGGTGTTGTGAGTAAAGCTTCTTCGAGGATGGGCTATATTATGAGAAATTTGAAACAGGCATCCCCTTCTCAAAAAAAACATGCTTATGTCTCTTTGGTGTTGCCAATTCTGGAGTACGCCTGCGGTGTTTGGAGCCCCCATAAAAGGTCTGAAATTGATGAACTTGAGAAAGTTCAGCGTCGAGCAGCCAGAGCCATTTCTGGAATTTATGACAGGTATCAAAGTGTCACCGTAATTTTGAATAATCTCAACCTACTTTCCCTGGAGAGCCGTCGTCGGGCGCACTGCCTCAACTTATTCCGGGACATTCTTGTTGGGAATGTTGAATATTTTATGCCTGGAAAATATCAGCTGAAGCAAAAACAACGCCGTTGTGACAATGGGCTCAGCTTCAACTTCCTATGTGCAAAGGCAATGCCCTTTTTCATTTTTTTTCCCGAGAACCATCAGGGAGTGGAACGGCCTTCCCTCCGACTCTTCTCTGATTTCTGGAACACTCACACGTCTCCCGAGCTCCGAGTTTTTTGTTGCTGCTCATAGTTTATAGGTAGGAGACGACAAATGACCGCTTAACATCTCTTGTCTGCGAACATATTCATTGTCATTTCATTTGTTGTTATATCCATGTGTGTCTCTGCCTGTGATTGCCTTTCATCTTCTTTTTTATTGTCTTGCGATTGGTTCCTTTTTGACATGTGTTTGTTCACAGTGCCAATCTTGTTGTTTGCGCTGTCTTTTGCAATATAATAATAATAATATAATAATAATTATTATTATTATTATCACGAAGTAAGGCGAAGTGTGTTGAGACCACCCGGGACTTCAGGCGCGCGGTCCCCTAGATAGCACTAGCTGAATGTACTAGGACACTTGACTGGTTGTTCTAGGAAGAGGTAAGGATGTCGGTTGTCAGGGTTGAATTTTCTTGGCTTTCGCTTTTTCTTTCTTTTTTTTCTTTCTTTCTTCACTTCGTTTTTTCGCTCTCAATTCTCTTTTTTTTTTCTCTTACTGTCTTGCCATTCCACAACCCACATAGGCCCACATAAGGGCGTCTAGAAGCGGAAGCCTAGAGCATTCACTGTTGACGCCGTCAGAACCTTTTTGCCTTGGGCGTACAGGAAGTGAGGCTGTGGGTCAGACTTAAACCAGTGGCCCCACCAACGGGAGGAAGGGGGGGTGTAGAGGACAGGGTTCGATAGCATCAAAGCATCTAGGGAGAGCTTTATAACATGATCAGAGTTAAGCTGAACATACAGATGATGCCTAGGCTATCTAGAAATGGGTTATCCTACCCCCCCCGGATGAAGGAGGCGCAAAGAGGGTTGGGGGCTTAGAAAGTGAATGAATGGGAATTTGAATTTCGTGCTGCCTTGCGAGGCGACGCGACGCCAGCGACGCTAGCAACGCATAAACCGACGGATGCCGTCTTTTCGAGCCTATTCCTAGTCCCCTGGGAAATATGAGGAAGAAAAAGAAAATGCTCGAAACCAAGCTGGTGATTTCTTTTCCTTTTTTTTTCTTCATTTTATTTTCCCCATTCTCGATTTATTTTCCCCGCTTTCCCTCGCTCCAAAGTACCCAAGGCGGCGGACTTTTTCTGCGGTGGCTCCTCCATAACTCTCCCCTCTTCTACCTTCACCCTTCCTGACCTGCTTGTTAACGTTGCCAGGAAAGGCGCCTTTCTTTCCCATTGCTTTCCACAAGATGCGAAAGGGAAAAAAATGGAAAAGAAAAATAAAAGGAAAACGGGAAGGGGCAAAAATCCAGGGAATAAATATCTAGTTTGCGGATATTGAAGGGATGGCGCGATAGGTATATCTAGACCTAAACTGAACTGAAATGGTGGCGGGCGGTTCGGCTGCTGGCTCCACCCACCGACCTCCAGACCACCAGACCATCGGAGGGCGAAAGAGCAAGGCATTACCTACTGCAGCGGGACCAAAAAATAACAAGGAAAAATGATAAATGGGATTGAATAAAGAAATCAATAATTGAGCATGGCAAGCCTAGCAGCCTAGCAGCAGGGGCTGCTGGGCAGACGGGCCTGGGGGTTGGGATGGTGTTGGAAGACTAGACCTAGGGCTATATGATTGGATAGGCTATTTTTTATATGGGTACAGATTTGAAGGATAAATTGGGGAAGGCGAAAAGGAGGGGTACAGAGCACGAGTAAATAGGCCAGATTATTGATATTTGAAAGGTAACTGTTCCGAATAGCAGCGAACAACAAACGCGGAAAAGAAATTTAGAAAGAGGGCTTGGTTCAATTTTGGAAAGGAAATAGGCATGCATATAGGTATATAGACACGGAAAAAATGAATAAATCTGACACGAAAAATGCCCCAGTCCAACCCATCCAAAGCAGAATACTTTTTTTTCGTTTCTTCAAGTCTGGGTCCATGCTGACCACAGCCGAATGTTGTTTTTTATTCTTCCAGTAGGGGTCCATTCCTGCCAAAGTAGAATGTTTTTGTTTCTTCCAGTCAGTGTCAATGCCCGACAAAAGAATATTGTTTTTTTTCTTCCAGTCAGTGTCAATGCCCGACAGAAGAATGTTTTTGTTTCTTCTATGCAGTGCCCACCAAAGAAGAATGTTTAATTGTTTCATCCAGTCGGTGTCAATGCCGACAAAAGTAGAATGTCTGTTTCTTCAGTCAGTTCAATGCCCGACAAAAGAAGAATGTTTTTGTTTCTTCCAGTCAGTGTCAATGCTCGACAAAAGAAGAATGTCCTTGTTTCTTCCAGTCAGTGTCAATGCCCGACAAAAGAAGAATGTTTTTGTTTCTTCCAGTCAGTGTCAATGCCCGACAAAAGAAGAATGTTTTTGTTTCTTCCAGTCAGTGTCAATGCCCGACAAAAGAAGAATGTTTTTGTTTCTTCCAGTCAGTGTCAATGCCCGACAAAAGAAGAATGTTTTTGTTTCTTCCAGTCAGTGTCAATGCCCGACAAAAGAAGAATGTTTTTGTTTCTTCCAGTCAGTGTCAATGCCCGACAAAAGAAGAATGTTTTTGTTTCATCCAGTCAGTGTCAATGCCGACAAAAGTAGAATGTTTCTTCCAGGCAGTGTCAATTCCGACCAAAGTAGAATGTTTTTGTTTCTGCCAGTCAGTGTCAATGCCGACGAAGCAGAACGTTTTTGTTTCTTCCAGGCAGTGTCAATACCGACGAAGCAGAATGTTTTTGTTTCTTCTATAGGCAGTGTCAATACCGACGAAGCAGAATGTTTTTGTTTCTTCTATAGGCAGTGTTAATACCGACGAAGCAGAATGTTTTTGTTTCTTCTATAGGCAGTGTCAATACCGACGAAGCAGAATGTTTTTGTTTCTTCTATATAGGCAGGTCATACCGACAGCAGAATGTTTTTGTTTCTTCTATAGGCAGTGTCAATACCGACGAAGCAGAATGTTTTTGTTTCTTCTATAGGCAGTGTCAATACCGACGAAGCAGAATGTTTTTGTTTCTTCCAGTCAGTGTCAATACCCGACAAAAGAACAATGTTTTTGTTTCTCCCAGACGGGTGCTCATGTTGTTGCACAACTTCGCTGATTTGGGCTGTCAGTCGAAAAAAATCTCAATCGCACTTTATGATTGAGCTTGTTGTGCTCTTTTAATTCTAGCCAGAAAACGGAAGTTGCGGAGAATCCGTGGGAACAATTTTCAATTAAAATTGATGTTTCTTTTCGATCGTAAAATATTTGCTTTGTCTAAAGCCGCGTACCGCGTAAGAATGGACGGATTTTTGTCGGCAGACTTTTTCAGATCGTCTGTCCAAAAACAGATTGTCACTCCCAATAATGTGCAAAGGAGAACATTAGACTCATTAGAGCATTTATCATTGCCCATTCTTTCGAGTGACAATCTGTTTTCGACAGACGATCTGAAAAAGTCTGCCGACAAAAATCCGTCCATTCTTACGCGGCTTCAACGGTTTGAGGTCGGACGTCAGCACCTCTCAACCGATTGATTTATGGTAATTTCGGTCACTTGCAACTCTCCCCTCTCTCTCTCTCTCTCACTCTCTCTCGCTCCCTCTCACTCTCTCTCCCCCTCTCTCCCTCCCTCCCTCCACTCTCTCTCCCCTCTCTCCCTCCCCCTCTCTCTTCTGTCTCTTTCGCCCTCCCATCGATCCCCCCTCTCTCTCCCCCTCTCTCTGTCTCTCTCTCCTCTGTGTCTCTGTCTCTCTCTCCCTCCCTCCTCTCTCTCTGTGTCATGCGTTTTTCAAAACAAAACTGAACTCAGACTTTCGACATCTACTTTTCTGAAACCTTTCTTTCAGTTCCTACCAATTCTGAAAATCACCAGGGCAGACGCCCCGAGCCCGATATAAGCAATTAATTATGAAATCTTAACATCAAATAGAAGGAATAGCATTGGTGATTTCGATAAACTTACATCTGAATATCATTCGTTTTTTGATGATCCACGAAGAAGTTGAAATGCGACAAATGGAAGAAGAAGAACAAGATGGATTTTTAGGCTATGGCTCTTGATACTCGGAAAGTGTCCGTTTTTGTAGTCTGACACTTTTTCAGTTTGTGGTGGCGGGGAGGTGGGAGGGGGCATTTCAAAAATCACAGCGGCCAGACACGCGAGTGGATCGATTCATATGGCATTTTGAAACCTGTCAATTCATGTCAAAATCGATTCATGTGCCGTTGAACACATCGTTTCGGAACTGAGCTAGAGAGCTGCTCCGAGTTGAACATACAGCCTTTCGAAGGACAGCAATCGCGCAGCCGCTGGCATATTTTTTCCCAATCCACTTCCGCGCAGCTAATTTCTAAATTCCAAACAAATCGCATGAATTTCGACCAATCGGATGCGAGCAAAATCGTAATGGCGCAATAAAAAAAAACAGTTTCATGAATACACCTTTCCGAAGCGATTTCAGGCAGCAGCCTCTGTGGCCGAGTGGTCTTGACAACCTGCTGCCGCTGCGGAGGTTCGTACCCGTGGTGGTGATACGAATCCAATCGGGGGAAAAAATTTCAGATATTTGTTTTTTGACACCGAAATGTTTTTTGCCACCAGTGGCAGTTGTTGACACCAGGAAGAGGAAAGGTTGGGTTAGGGTTGGTTGGGTTCGCTTAGGTTTTGGTTAGATTGGCCTTAGATGTCGTAAACGCGGTTTTAATTTGGGTAAGCACCTGATTGGTCGAAATTCTGGCGATTTGTTTGGAATTGAGAAATTCGCCACCTGCATGAGAACTTGCTTCCGCAGCTTAACGTCATTATATGTGACGTCATTCTGATGCAAATCTGCGGGATTACCATGGCGGTCATCTGTAACGCTTCGCTTTCAATGTGACGTCACGCAATGGTCAAAAGCAGGATTGATAAAAAAAATCAATTGAAAAGCGACAGTGCAAGTTCCTCCAACTCGGTATTCTGCAACTTTGGTTCCCTGTCCGTCATGATGTCTCCCCTCCTTTTTGTTGTTAAGAAGAAGCAAAGTGCCAGCAATCAGAAACCTACAATGAATTTGTGGGCAAGTTAAAAGTGGACTTCAGGCTCTGAAAAAGGCCAGCCCTGGACAGACGTTAGGCGCTAATCAGATAAGAAACAGCCGATAAGAAGGCACCATACATTCTGCTTATTTTTTATCTTTCTTTTCTGCAACATTTTACGACACGCAATCATTACTTCTCCGACGTCCATCCCACTTTTATAGGCCTCGTGATTTTTTTTGGAAGGCGAAATCTCCGTCTAAAGTTGCAGTTACCTGCCCAGCAGTTACCTGCCCAGCACAGCTGCGACGATGTCATTGTGCCCCTGACAAACAAACAGCGCTGCAATTTGTGAAGTTTGTGCAATGCCAAATGCGTGCTTTGACAATGTTCAAGCAAAAACGATGCGCGGTTAAGAAAAAAAAGGTATCTTGCATGTGCTAAAACAGCTTGTGCGGGTGCATGAAACGTGATCGTGTTTAGCAGGAATGCAATCATATCTTGGTACAGGGTAGCCCAAAATTGTTTGGGCAGGACATTTTTCTGTCTTCAAGAAAATTTCCAACGAAAAAGGACATTGATAAGGGTAATAACGTCGAATTGTCGGAAGGTCTAAAAATTCCGCAGAATGTAGTCCAGATGTAATTCAACTAAAAAGTGAATACAGGCCTTTGTACCTCTTGGGGTTTGGTTCGGTTGTAGGTTTAGGAAAGGTTAGGGTTTGGTTTGGTTCAGGTTGGGGTTAGGTAGGGTTAGTTTAGGGTTAGATTTGGGTTATGTTAGGGTTAGGTTAAGGTTAGGTTAAGGTTCGGTCAGGCCAGGTTGGGTTGGAGTATAAATCTGAGCCTTATTACACCTTTTATTAATTACACCTTCCGCAAATAAGAGGTTATTCCTGCAACCCCATTGATAACTGTCGTTTTGCTCACCATTATTGTTCAAGTGTTTGTCGTCCCGGCAGTGTAGTTCCGTAGACTTAGCAGCATTGAGCATGGCCATTGCAGGGTGGTGTTGAACAGCAGCGGCGCCCAGCGCTGCACTCAAGCCCAGCAGACCTGCTGCAGCAGGTGAAGACGCCGACAGAGCAGCTGACGGAGGTGTACCGCCTAATCCCGGATGCGGTAGCAGGGGCTGCAGTGAGCCAGCGTGTGCTGCAGCAGCGGCAGCAGCTGCCGCAGCCGCCGCAGCAGCGTGTGGCAACTGCTGTGCAGCGTGTATTTGCTGAAAAACGACAAGACATTTTAATTGTTATTTTGTTTACAGTGGCAACACACATCAGCGGTTGGGTTTTCAAAAGTGTTGAAATGAACAGCATTTTTTGTTTATTTGTCAAGCATTTTTCATTTGTCCAGCATTTTGTTTGTTTATTTATTTATTTCGACTTTATTTACAGCAGGCATAAACCTGGCGGGGTTAATACTTCACCGACAAGTTTTCTTGCACTCAACCAGTAAAGCAAGAAATTTTCAAAATAAGATCAGGGAAAATGCCAAGATAAACATTTACAAAGGTGTGTCTGACTTGGACAAATAAAAATCCAGAATTTTCTTCTTGAATTCCGAAACATTTGGAGAGCTTCGAATTTAAGCGGGATAGAGTTCAATATGGGGGGCCAGATACGAGAAAGAACCCTTGAACAGTGAAGTTCTAGGGTGGGGCCAGATAAGGGGGGGAGATGGGTCATGAGGGTGCTGAAGAAAAAGGTGACCACTGGGCTGAGAAAGTGCAGTTTAATTTTTTTTTTCGTTAGTTCTTGTTGACTTCTATGATAAGGGATAACAAGGTTTCCCTTTTTGCACATGTGTGTCCTATGGTCATGAGCACCGCTGAAGGTGCTCAAAAAGGTAGCTTGGCTGTTTGATCCAAGAACTTTATAAATAAGAGTGGATAATGGATTCTACATCTCAGAGTGCCGGACAATAAGCCCAATGCAAACCTATCAGCACTTACGTGGTCATATTTCGCAAGTTGCAGACAATTCTTACACAGGAGTTCAGGAGCTTTCTCAAGCGGCTCTGAAGCTCAACACTGAGCCTTGCAAAGACAACATCACAGTAATCCATAATGGGGAGCAAAAGATTCCTAACAAACAAGTCCAGCTTAATATCCTTTGACAAACTAGCCTCAGCTGAAAAATCCTTAGATAAACTAGAAATCCAGCATGACTATAGCACAATCCTCGTGTAATGCCGGATTAAGTGCTTTTCCATGGTGGACTTTTTTCGGTTAAAGTTAATCTGTGGGGGGGCAGTATTTACTGTCCCCCCAGTCACGGTATATTAAAAATCTCCTCAAAAATAGAAAAAGGTTGAATTTTATTGCAGGCAGAAAATCTACCTGAACCAACGTACAGGGTATTCCACATGGGCCTACTTGATTAGGAGTCGCATTTTTGGACCGAATTGCCGAATGGTGCTCAAAAGGAAGTCGGAAAATTCCACTTGTCAGGTTAGTTTAAGGTTAGGTTAGGTTAGGTTAAGTTAGGTTAGGTTAGTAGGTTAGGTTAGGTTGGGTTGGGATAGGTTAGGTTGGGTTGGGTTGGGTTGGGTTAGGTTGGGTTAGGTTTGGTAAGGTTTGGTTGGGCTAGGGATAGATTATGTCTAACCGAACCCAACCTAACCTAACCTAACCTAACCTAACCTAACCTAACCTAACCTAACGTAACCTAACGTAACCTAACCTAACCTAAGCTAAGTAACCTAACATAACAATCTAACCTAACCGGAATTTTCCGACTTCCTTTTGAGCGACATTCGGAAATTCGATCCAAAACTTCGACTCCTTTAATCTGAGGTGGCCCATGTGGAATACCCTGTACGTTGCTTCAGGTAGATTTTCTGACTGCAATAAAATTCAACCTTTTTCCGTTTTTGACGAGAATTTTAATTGACCGTGACAGAGGGGGACAGTAAATAATGTCCCCCCCACAGGATTAACTTTACCCCTTTTTTCATACGTCGCTCCCGTCCTGTTCCCGTTGCCCACAATGAAATGCCAACAAATCAAAGTTAGTTGGAGTTTAGAATATTTTTCTGCATTTAAAAATAATTAGTTATGTCGAATAAACTCACCAAAAGTCGCGGAATATCTGGCCGGTGATGCTACACAAAACGAAAAATAAAAAGAGATGACAGATAACAAATCCTTTTTGCATCGGAGAACGCACACGAGGTACCTAAAGCGGCACGTGACTATCTTCCAGCAAGAAAGTGGATAAAATCCTGTTGCAGGTTGAAAGATCATTTGGTGCCTATCCGTAGGCCAACTGAGCCCACTGTTCTTGAGAAACGTTTTGTTTTTGTTGGTGATTTCGGCAAAAATAGAAATCGAATACATTGAAATGGAGAAAAACCACACCAACAGACCAGTCTGTTTTTCTGTTCCCTGTGCGGGAATCGTTTAAGGGTCGCAATAAGAAGCTATACATCATTTGAATTTTTGTTGACTTTGGTATACCCTAAAAGTCTGTAGGAATCCTGAACAGTTCTGTCCCGAGCCCGATCTGGACGAACTAACCGAAGCTCTGTGTGTGGCGATGTTTTATTTTTGACGACCCTTGCGGTTTCAAAAATGTTCAAAAATTCCCAAAAATTTCACACGAAATTTTGGTTTTCCTTTGCAGGAATTTCTGCATGTAGAGATGACAGCATTCGATGATGCTGATGGCCGGTTAATTCGGTGACCGGGTAAGTGCCAAACATAATGACCGACATGCCATAGATGCTATTCGATGCATGCCATCCCGCCAATAACTTACCCCAACAATTGTGTTCAATTCAGACATCGTCACCTGTTTTGCCCGTTCGACAGCTGCAGCTACTTGCTGTTGATGCTGGAAAGAAAAGAAAAATTCATAAACAATGCTTTGTACGCATTGTTTAGGTACTTAAATTCACGCCGGAATAACATGGCAGTTGAGGATATCTTCCCAAGACGAAAAAAGGAATCGAATGCTGAGATGTAACGGCACGTTTACTGTTCGCACGTAAATAGGTAGAATAAAAGTATAACAATAGAAAAAATATTACAAGGTGAACGAAGGGCGGTATGTGCAATGCGATCAAATGAGAACAAGTTGTCATGTAGACCTACCCTGCCCAAAGGACAATTGCAAATTTATCCAAAATGGTCGAATTGAAGCTCAAAACTATATCTGCAGCATTCCTGATGGTAGCGTGTACAGATAACACACAATCATCAACCGAATAGTCTTTTTCTATTGTTCTAATTAATTGCAACAGATAATAATATAAAATAGGAAACCAAATGGTCCGAAAATGCTACCCTGAGGTACCCCGGATGTTGCGCTATCCCATTGGATGCTCATCATGCCAGTTTATAATGCATTTGTCAATGCCAAGAAATGCTAAATTTTGAACAAAACGTTTGCGACTTACAATGTCAAAGGCCTTTGAAAAATCAACGGTTATATTTCGATCAATAAAGTGGAATCTCAAAAAGGGCACAATCCCAAAAACGAGTAGTGTAAAAATCGTAATCTTGGCCTAAATGCCTTCCTCTTAAAATTAATTTGAAACTTCTTGTCGAGAAGCAATTTAGTATTTAAGGAAGAAATTGAAATAGCGCTTTCTTATTTTAAACTCATATGATGAAAAGTAGACATGGAAAATTTGTTGTCCAACAGAGTGAAAAATAAACCACGGAATGTGAGGTTTTCCTAAAATTAATTTAAGTCCCAAAAAATCAATTCTGAAAAGCATACTCACGTCTTGTGATAAAAACGGCAAAATTTGAGCGATGATAGTGTTCAGCCGTTTGCCAATTTCTGTCTGGAAAAAAAGATAAAATTTGGAGTAATACAGCTGTCATTTTGAGCTTGACTTTTACGAATACTTTTTCGACTAACCGGCAAAATTTCACAAGCATTGAATTTTAACGAATCCGTTCGCCAGAATGCGTCAACTTTCCAATTATTGGATTTCAACCCGCGTGAAAAACCTCGTTTGGGCCTAATCAAAACCAAAAATGACACAAGCACACAAATCCACTGCTCCTTGCCAGCACATGGTATGAACCATGTGCATAACATGGTATGAACCATGTGCATACAGCTAATGAAAATGCATTCTCGTGGTGTGTGGTTTTCTCTTGCGGGCCAGTTGATAAACAAGCATGCTTTTTTCTAAGCAATTCAACTTTCGCGAAAAAGGAAATAGGCATTTTTTCCTTAAAAATTCGGCAATATCCACGGGATTATTCCACGAGCACACATAGGAAATATCCTACCGGTTGAATGCTGGACCGAAAATTAAACTCGTGGCGTGGCGGCTTCATTTGAGAAGCGAACAGCTTCTCAAATGAACATAAAATTTGGGAAAAAGTTTGTCAATCAAAACATTTCGTGATCAGCATTTTCCTTTGCCGTCTGTGGTAAATGAAGACAATAAGGCGACATCACAACTGCGTTTTTCAGAATAAACAAGAGAGAAAGGTCATGCCCTCCAGCGACATCTATCAGGTATACCTAGCGATCCGAGCTAAACCAGTGCCTCCTATAGGCTGAACACTGGGCACTGCCGCAGGTTCTGAATAGCCAGCAACGCTCAAATTTTATCTGTAGGCTGAGCAAGGTCAATGACAATACCGAATGAACGGGTCTGCTGTTCGATGACTGCAGTTGTTTTGCCGTGTTTTGAGATGGTGCGCTATTCCAACGCGGAGCGTGTGGAAATGGTTTTGCTTATGGTAGACAATCAGAGAAGTGGGGCGTCCAACGGCAATGGCAGCAACGCCAACACGATTGCATATTCTCCCGACGGCGAACAGTTTGAGAATCTTCTGGTTTAGTGCCATCACCACACACCTTCAGTACACCTTGTAGGTAAGCTTTTCATTTGGTCAATTTGTAGCAGTGAGACGGCTCGAGTCAATGCCGTGAAAAAAAGAAGCGGCAATGCAGGTCCAAGTGTTTAGCTTGATTCGCTAGGTTTTATGGATAAGGTTGTGTAATCATCTCTTTCGGGATGGTTCCTGCGTGAAATCATCACAGCAGAGAAAAATAGTCAATCGACTTTTTCGACTCTGATTGGACTCAGAAACAGTCTGCATGACATGGTTTCCAGTGAACTTTTCGGGATGACCTTATGTAGGTACAGAAGAGCCATGGATGTCTGTTTCAGGATTTGAACAATGAAGGTGGGGTGACTTCGCTGTTTTGTCAACTGAACACCATGTTGCATTTATTTAGCGATGACTATTTAATTAGCGACTTTTATTTAGCGATGAATATGTGACTAGGTGGTTGAGATTTAGATTGCACGCGCTTTCCAAAGCCATTTATTCATTTTCATTTATTTATTTATAATTCAACAACAAAACAGTGATTGGAGAGGGAGATTATTTCCAAAGTATTTAAAATCAGTTGAGTATTCCATGCAAAGCTATTCCACTTCAGTATGGTTGCTGGAAAGAAAGATTAGCATAGGCTGAGTTCCTAGACAAGGAGCTAAGCATTCAGCCTGGAGTCTTTATGCTTTTTATTGCTAGTATTCATTGCTCTCCTTCAATACACCCGACAGATTGTTTCAAAAATCAAAAATAGGCAAACTGATCGAGCAGCTATAGATCATCTATTCGATATAGATAGATACAGCGCCGTAAGTTTCCCGAGTACAGTAAGCGCCGTAAGTTTCCCGTCATATGAACCATCATGTTTTGTGCATTCTGCATCCCGTATAGCTGTGCATTAATAAGCATCGTGACTGGTTATTTGGAGTCGGAATCTCGAGCAGCCGTTTTGTCTGCCGCCTCCGAGCAATCTGGTGGTCTCGAATAAATAAAATAAACGAGAATTAACCACTGGTCGTTGGTGTGCCTCATGCCGCCGCCATGTTGCTACCAAAATCACCATTTTCAGAGCGAACGCCAACTTCGAACACTCTGCCTAATTCTGGCTGATGAGCACAAACGGGAGGATAGCCACCTTGCCGCACTGATCGTCCATTTCACAGTCAAGGTGCGGAAAAACACGCAAACCATTTCCTTCCATTTGACGGTAGACTTGTGGCGCATACGATATGTGCATCACACAAGGACAAATAGGAATGAAGTCAGTGAGCAAAAAATCAGCATGCTTGTTATGTATGATCAAAAAAATAAATCCTTGCGTTGTCATCACTTACTTGCTTGTGCATTTCCACGTTCAGACCGTAGGACATTTCGTAATACTGCGAATAGAAACATAGCAAATGTGCGATTAATGCAGAGTTGACAGACAAACACAGAAGCAAGAACAAAATTAGGCATTGAACTAGCGCCATGCAAACGCATGAAAATCGCAAAAAGGGCTTTTTTATTTAAATTTTATTCTTGGTTTCATCAAACAAACAGAAATGGTGGATTCGTGCAACAGACCGCTTTTTTATGCGCTGCTCCATTCTGCTACACAAACTTGGCCTTCTGGAGTACGTACCTATATAAGGGAATTGGGTTGCAAAATTTATTTTCCTTATAACGCTGCGAAAGATGCATCCATCGTTGCTGAATTACATGCAATATTGAGTTGCAGCTGAGTTGCAATGCATGGGGAATACACGGTCGGTTAATGGTGTTTTGCCAAACAAGCGACCCGATAACCCGTTGTAAATATGGCATGCTTTTTTATTTTGTTTCCTTTTGCCAGAAAGGCACCAAAAGCGTTAAATTCAGAGGGAGAGTTTTGAAAACCGCACGCTGAGGGGTTCGTTTTCTCTAATCCGTGGCTCTAGAAGAAATGGTTGACTGGAACGTGGCCGAAATCGAAAAAACGAAGCAGGAAAAGAGATGAAAGAGATAAAAGATGATTCAAGAGAAGAAGTCTATGTGTTTTTAAATGCTGTCTATCAGCTGTTTGATTGGCTGCTGCTTTTCACCGAAACAATGAGCGTCCACCAATGAAATCACTGCAATCCATCCTCTTCAATGCCATTTTGTTTGTTTACAAAATCCAAGGAGTGACGGAGCCGTTCCAGACGGCTCCGTCACGAATAATTTTTTTTTCCAATCCACTTCCGCGGACCAGGAGGTCGCAACAGCCAATCACGTCGTCTCAAATTGTGACGTCATCAATTTTGGTATTTTTGCATTGCCACCACTTTTTGCCATTTGCCATGTTTGCCACCGCTTCGCAACTCTTTCTATAGGGCTGCAATAGGGTTAGGTTAGGTCAGGTTAGGTTTGGTTAAGTTCGGTTTTGAAAATTGGATGTTGGAATTGGCTGGAAATCCCAACAACCAATCAGAGACGCGCATGCGGAAGTGGATTGGAAAAAAAATGTGCGTTCCAGACAATCAGGTTATTCTACAGCCACGGTCTAATCCAAAATCAACTCTCATCATGCTACAGCAGAGGTGGCAAGAGTTTTGACGATCATTTGCGGCGGACGGACAGCGAAAATACAACGCTTTTTATTCACACCGGGCTGCTGAGAATGCATTAAACAGAATGCTTTGACATCCAACAGACATGCATGAGATTGTGAAGATTTATATCCTAGGCTATGTTGGTGTCCAATCAATATTGATTCTTACCATGATGCAAAGTCGCTGCATTTCCGTCTTCTCCTGCGTCAATTTCTCACACTCCAACTTCAAACTGAAATAATGGATTATTTATTTAAGTAGATACGTATACAATCCTCATCAAAAGTCTTCGAACGTATGAGTTCATTATTAACTAAGGTGCCACTTAGAATCAATGGCAGCATGCGCCGCAAAACATCATGACACTCGAGTGAGGCGTGAAGTTGCACCAATCCCTGTTGAAATTAGATGACCCCTGTGTTAACCAGTACGTTAAAATATCGCTATGTTCGAGTACTCTTGAGAAGTCCGCAATATGGTCCGAAAAATCCGAAAAAACGCTGATGGTCATTTTGCAAGAGAGATATTTTTCGGAAGAATCAGCATGTGAGGCACTCTTGGGCGTAAAACCCCACAAAAACTGCATTGATGGGCAAGCTGTCCCACCGGAAACTCTCGTGCAGAGTAGCCCCAACAAGATTTCAAGATTTTGAACTGCGAGGACTGAGTAAAAACTCGAATATTTGCATGGAGAATACACAGACGAGAACGATTAGATACTTATGTTACTGGAGCCTTTCTGACCACACAGATCAGCAGAAAACGGAAGAAAAGGAATTCATTTTTAAATTGGATTAATCAATAAAGGGACCATCATTAAAAAATAATTGCAAAATGAATCCTTTCGTGCAGCTGCTTAACTGCCTTCATTGGGATTCGTTGCACAGAAGACGCATAGGTAATCAGACGCATTTACTGTTTACTCAAAGTCTTCAATGGGGTTGAGGGTTGGTCAGAATTCCAGAGCTGCTTGTCCCTAGCCCCTTATATTGGAAGGCATGACCATCCATTTAAAGTTCACCCTTTCCAGGTCAGGAAGAATGTTTGGGGCTCAGTCTTTTATTCCGCATGCTATCGAAACTTGGAACAAAATTCCCAGACAGATGTTCGCCAAACCAGTTTCCACTCGAACATTTTGCACTCAACTGGAGAGATCGGGATTTCTGCTTCCATAACCGCAAAACCTTTTGAACCCCCCAAATGCCGATCCTTTGGACCACTTCGACTTTTTACCCATTTTGTTTCATAAGTTGCCTTTTCGATGAATTTTTGCACACCGCCGTTTGTCATTGATTGTAAAGGCGTAATAATTTGTCGTGCATTTTTCTGCTTCATCCTTTTCAATTCTGTGTAAATAACGTATCTGACATGTATTTAATACAAACAATTTCTTATCTTATCTTATCTAACTCAAATAAAATCAACTCAACTCACTTGTGATATTGCGCTTGCAGGAAATTGAATTCCTCTTTTATCCGATCACAGGAATCGCCAATTGTGAACTTGAACGGTTGATTTGGGACACCCTGTGGGAGTTTTAGAAAGAAAGTTTTTGCACTTTCGGAGAGCAATTGAGAGAATTTCCGGACATTCCGGTGATTTTCGTTTTCATGACTTTTCCTTGAAAAATAAAATGGAAGGGGTTCTCTGTGCAGTGTACCTTCACTTATTACAACCAAATGAACCACACGAAAAACAACCTCGACCCAATCTAATCCAATCTGACTCTCCTGATCTAACCTAACCTACTCTAACCTAACCTAACCTAACCATAACGACCTAATAAGAACCTACCAAACTTAACTTAACCTATCCAAAGCGCCCAATTAACCAATCTCAACCGACTACCCACCCTCCAGAGAAATAAGGCACACCCTGTGCCGTATGCTGGTGCCAAAGGGGGGACACTATTGCACGGCTAAGGGTACTGCTGTTTCTTAAAAATGGTTCCCTGTTGCCGTGCAATTGTGTCCCCCCCGTATAAATGACTTAACCCGAACAGTTTAATCTGAAAAAACGTATTGCAGCTCACTCTCATTCATGCTTCGGAACTTCTCTGGAAATTTTGGGGCTGTAACAAGTGCCGCTTAAAAACTACGAAAAGTCCGAAATTACGAAAATATCACTCGGACACGCTCATATTGAATTATAAGAAGGGCAAAAAGCAATCCGGTGATGCGGAAAAACAAAAGAAGAAAATCATTCAAACCGAAAAGAACGCACCTCCAAACAAGCCAATCCGACTCATTCATCCCAATATTTTGTGCCTTGGTTTGGGCTGGGCCAAGCGAGGGAAAATGACAGCAAGGTGATGTTTGGGATGGATTTTGTTTGCTAATTTGGTAACGGTTGATAAATTATGGAAATGTGTACACTGCAGTTGCTGGTGTTTGACCCGTGTTCAGAGGGAAAGGGTTGGGCAGACAACGGCTATTCTTCAAGCACTCAATTCAGTTGAGCTACTCAACGGTGTTGAGTAACTGAAGACTGCAGATATGTTCTTAATCACTCAATTCTTCAATCGTTAAAACCTTCTGAGCGAGGCGGTACGAAGCATGGGGCAATTCAATAAAAGGGCAAATTTCTGATTGAAAGCCAGAGATGGCAGCAATTTCAAGTTTGCAGTCGAAGGCAGATGGCCATCGATTTAAACTGTAAACTGTAAACTGGTGTATGGTTTTCGGGGTGTTCCCTCAGGGCTTCTTTTCGCCCACATCAACCCATTCATATTTTGCGCCTTGCACACAAACTCATCACACACTGGCGCCATTCATACCAATCATTCACCATCCCCTTTCTGGTGTTCGGTACCCCTCATGTGTCTGTGGCTTTATTATGTTTCTGTAACTTGCCGCCACTCTTGGACGGGCTGTGTTCTTTAACGTGCACATGGTGAATTGCACACGGGTCCACCTTTTTAAAGTCCCTTCCGAACACTGATCTATACTTACGTGGATAGCCCACTCGGTACCTTTTCGCTGCTGCGCGTCGCGTCTGTTGCATGGCCCGTTTCCCTTCGCATGGAGCCGCCATGCGGCAGGCAAAAAACGAACTTCGCGTCTGCCAAGCGCATGAAAATAATGCAATGCAGCGGGATTTTCAGATGATTTTTTCTTGTTTCGTGTTTATAAACAAAATTTGAGACTTGTTCGAATGACCCGTAAACAGTGGCCAACAGAAGAAATCATATTGATCGGTTGATGACCGAACATAAGGAAAATATTGGCGTTCGAAATCACACCAATCAAGAAAAAGCATCACAGATTTATATCAATCCAAACAAAAATTTGCTGTTGGCTTCAGCGCCTTTCATTCTGAAACAATTCGTTTGTTGCTTCATTCGCTCTCGCTGTGGAACATTGCACATTCTTCAGAACACAAATACTTCATTGTGACCGAATTGCCGAAGGCACGGCACAGCCAGTATTTCGCCATTCAACATTTCTGCAAGCAGCAAACTCGAGTGATAAATTTTAATCATGGAATGATTTGAGTCGTGGATGGTCCAGTATTGCGAAACAGTGAGAAAGGTTATTTTGTTCCGAATGTCTTGCGTGAAATTAAGAGGACGGTTCAACATTTCACGCATGAAATAGTAAGATGTGTTCCGAGTTTTCCGTACACAAAAAATTCCAATGTGAAACAATGAACGCAATTTCAGGATTTCACGTGCGAAATGTTCTCGTTTCCAGCGTGAAATGGTGGTGATGTGTGCGGCATTTCCGTAAAATGGCAATGTGGGTGGATTTGACATTTCGCGCCATGAAATGGTTGAAGTGGGTTCGGGATTTCAGTTTTCACGTAAGAAATTCAAATGGGATCAAACATTCGCGCGTGAAATTGATTGGTGGGTGCAGGGCATGTCACGCCTGAAATCCGGAATTTCACGTGCAAAACATTTCGCGTGTGAATGGTGAGGGTGCAGTTATGAGATACGGGATTTCATGTGCGAAGTGTGGCATAATCAATGGAGTTAAATATAGGTATGTCACGCGTGAAATGAGGCAAAGAGGATAAACAATCTTGTGTGAAATGGTGAAGCTGGATTTGGGATTACATTACACGCATGTGACCCATGAAAGTAATGAAATTTCAGGCAATAAATATTAAGCTCCAAGGCTCTACCTAGCGCGTAAAATCCCGAATCTTCAACCCACCCTCACTATTTCATGCGTGAAATTCCGATTCACAGTCATCCACATTTCATGCGTGAATTCTGAATCTCACCATTTCACGCGAGAATGTTGATCACCCATTTTTGCCCCATTTCAGCGTGAAATGGGGCAAAATGAGTGGTCAACATTCTCGCGTGAAATGGTGAGATTCAGGATTCACGCATGAAATGTGGATGACTGCGAGAATCGGAATTTCACGCATGAATTGGTGAGGGTGGGTTGAAGATTCGGGATTTTACGCGCGAAGTAGAGCCTTGGAGCTCAATATTTCTTGCCTGAAATGGTCGCAGAGTGGTTTTTGGTCAGGTCATGTGTGAGTTAAAAAATGCGAGGTTTAAAATTTCATGCGTGATTTCATCAATGTGATAATCATGATTGTGCAAATTTCATGCGTGATTTCATACGTGAAATTTCACGCGTAATGAACTCCTCGGGTTTCCATGTGACTCCGTTTTTCACCAACACACGACGGATCAAAACTGAACGGAAACTCAGAAAGAGTATGATTATTGATCATTTTCTTGGAGAAATCCCCAAATTAGAGGGATAACGGGGAACGAGGTCTCCCACGATATCAATGATCTATTGTCTCACAATAAACAATCACAAGCTTTGGCCCAAAAGCTTTGTAGCCGCTCTATAGGTCAGCAAAAAGCAGTTTGTTTGGCCCGGAGCACGGCGTTTACATGGCAGGCAGCGGTGGCATATCGCGCTTTTGCCTACCGCATGGCCGGCCCATTGAAGAAGAGAACGAACATGTCTGCTGCAGCAGAATGGGCTATCTGTCTTCTATATCTATGCTTCCGAAGGCCTAGAAGACTTGCCACTTAAAGTGCGTTCATTTTCAGAATGGTCCGCGCCAAAACTCGCAGCAAAACGAAGGTGGGAGCGGGGGCACGACAGTGGTGTCCAAATTGAACAACATTCTTTGCCTGAATATCCGAGTTGTTTCATTTAAGCGCTATTTTCGAACTGAAATTCTTGAAAGCGCCGGTGGTTCAGTGGTAGAGCGTTAGACTTTCGATCACAAGATCGTGGGTTCGAATCTCGCCATGGGCTAAATTTTTTAATTTTCATTTGGCAGATGTTTGGTTCGACAAAACATATCACAGATGGAAAAGCAACCTAAACATGATTTTGAAATTTTCCAGACATGAATAGGCCTACGTGTGCCTGTGTTCCAGTTGTTGGCAACAACAGCAGCTGTAGCCGCACACCATTGCAGGTCGGTGCCAATAATTGCAAAGTGAGAGCCAGCGAAGTTTCGGATCAGCGCTGCACCAGAAGTGCACATTTCAAAATCCAGGAGCGGAACGACCAGCAAACCAGACAGATCGTGGTCACAGAAAATTGAAAAAACTCCGAAAAATAGAATTATCAAAAGATTGAGAGGTGAAAACCGACAGAGTTCAGAAAATTGAGGCCCGCAGCTCAAAATCTCAGATTTCCGATTTTTGCACAAATTTGCACATCCCTGTCTGCAAAAAGCGCGCGGACCATTCTGAAAATGAACAGACTTTAGTCTCCCTTTCTGTCACAGCAGCCAGAATGGAGCGCGACCCAATCCACAAATTCCGACTGTGGCGGGAATCGAACCCACGACCTTAGGATTCGGAGTCAGACGCGCTACCAACTGAGCTACAGTGACAGACAGTGATTTCATAATTGTAGTTTCTCGACTGCTGCGGAGATGGATCCACTGAACTACTAACGACCATACTCGACTCACGAGATGGTGCAGCTGAAGTGAATAAACGACTTGACCATCCCATACCCTCATATACTGCCCCCTCAAGTGACTTTTTTTGCCTCCTTTGCCTTGTCAGGTTTCATTAATTCTGCAGACTGATTCAATGATTGATGAATGTGATGTGATTATTTATCACGTCACCCAATCATAAAACAAATCAATTGCTCACTTTACTCAATCAATTGGGCCTACTTACACTCAATTGATGGGATTACTTATACTCTTATTGATTACCTTATCGATTATATTCTTAAAGATTACTTATACTCACCTGATGCCGGGAGGCCACTGGCAGCAGCTGCACTGACCACAGTCGGATACATCGATCCTTACTTATATCCGTTACAACTGCTCCACTTCTTTTAAATTCCTACATTACCAATAGGTGGGCCTTTTTTATTCTACCAAAATTGAATAGCAAAAATAATACCACCGCTACGGTGGGGAGCAC
>JASGXE010015050.1:0-37430 GCA_030068105.1 Sinentomon sp. SZTP_YWyxl
TGGTGTTGGGAAAATTTTTATATCACGCAATGCCAAAGTTGACCTTTTCTTTTTGCCCATTTTTTTCCTCGTCTGTTTTTGTTCGTAACATGAAAATTGTTTTTAAAGTGGAGCATGAGAATTTAAGAATTCAATCGCCTCGTTCTTGATTAAGATTACATCTGAGTTTTAGTGGTTACCATGTGTGGGTAATGTGGTATTCTTGTACAAAGAGTGGTTGCGGTCTGTTAAAAATGGCTCTGTTATTTTCTTAGTTTTCAATTTTTTTTTTTTATTTTTTAGTCCACAATCACCAGTGCAATTACAGACAAAAAAGGTTTTGTTGAACTCACCAATTCAATGCCCCGGCATCACGGCGATACAACTTGACCACGGACATGAATTTACCAGCAATATTCAGGATCACAAAGTTGGCCAGAAATTGAATTGAGATGCACAAAACACACACCGGGAAACCAGTGTAGAATCACATGTAGATGCATGTATTTCGCCGAGAATCACAAATTCATCAATATTTGTCAACCAAAAATTGGTTGGTAAGGAAAGTCCCTAGATTGAATCGCAGATGCTGGAGGCATTGCATGGTGAAGGGAAAAAAAGTACAAATTAATAAAGGGATTGAAATTGGTGCATAGGAGTCGAGATGACTCCCATAAGAAAAATCAGAGATGGTAAGATGGTTAGCAAAAAGGCTACCTTGTGATTGGGCGCAATCCAGAATGGATGCACATCTATGCTGACATTACCGAGTCGAGGCATTGCAATATGTCTAGTTATCATTTATACAATAAAACGGCATGGGGAGTAAAGTTTGGACAGAAACCACAGAATGATACATAAGCGGACAAAAAATGATGGCGAAGCAAGGCCATAAACTGACCGAGTGAGGGGACAGTGCGGATATGAAGTGGTAGGGCATTCCAAGTTTAAAGGGAGACATTCTATGCACAGAATTACATAGAAAAATTGTTGGAATTATGGCATTCCATTCGACAACAGTCTGATGAACCAATTTTGGCATTCTCACTCAAAATTTTCACTATTGGTAGATGAAGGTTTTCTCATTTCTCACATAATATCCAAATCAAATCCCAAATTGCGTACATTCTTTCCGAAAATTAATTACACGTCATTTGCTGAGTTTATTCAGGATGCCAACATTGCTGAATCGAACTGTTTGGCTTCAAGTACTCCTTATAAACCAATTGTGGTGCAACAAGTGAAGGACAAATATCTGAATCGGGTGTCTCAAGCAAGGTGGAGATAGGCCCTATTGTCACTGAATCTCGCTCTCGCTCAGACAGTGAAATGTTTCAAAAAGGATGTGAAATAATGAGAGCTCATTGCAAGAGACTGGGGTTTGATGAACATCTCTTTCGTCCCACGTCTACCAACCATGGTTTTTTGCAAAAACGTTTAAAAAAGATGTTTTTTTCATTTTATGTTCACGTTGTAGCTCAGACTTTGCCATTTCCGAAACTCTCTTCAGATTTTCTTTAACTTTAATCGTTTTCAAGATAGAGCCGATTATCCGAAACTCAGTCGCATTGGTTTTCTTGCATTCTCGACACAAACATTTGCGGTTTTCTCGCATTTCTCTTTTTTCAAAAAGCGAAGGCATTCAAAACGCATCTCCTCCCACAATTTTTCATGCAAAATGTTCAAATTTGGTCCACTGGACCAATTTTTCATGAGGAAACCGAAAATAAAGCCCTTTTTTAGTTTTAAGCTCTATTTTCAGTTTTATTAGCTTGCGACCGCAGAAAATCAGCTAAATATTAGGCGCTTAGCGGTACGGTCACAGTTATTCTGCAATAAATTAAAATCCAGATGCAAATTGGCAAAAGTGGCTCTATTATGTTGTAGACAAGGTACTTTTCTTCCACAGGGTGAAATATGGCTTCATTCTGCCAGTAGGTTTAGGAGGAGTTGCATTTTTGCCGGCGGCCTTTTTCGCGCCTATGTTTGCCTGTAACTCCGTTGAAAGGCACACAAATTAACATGTAAATATAATTATCAATCTTCATCATTTTTTATGCTCTTTTCACCTGTAAAATTTCAAAAAAATCCGTCGAAACAAAAAAGTCCGACGCGTATGGTTTACCCCCCCCTTAACTGCCAAAAAAGAAAACTAGAGAAGGCCCAAAGATGTTCCACTTCATCAGTCACTGAGACATATTGCAAATGTCTAGACCTCGTAGTGTACGGGTAAGCTGCCTTCTGCTCACCAAGAAGACCAAGATTTGCAAGATTTGCAAAAATCACAAAGAAGACGAAGTTTTTGACACACGAGGTGCATCCAGAAAGTTCGAGGAATTGTGTTTTTCCCCAGATCATAGGTGTCTTATGGCTTAGGTGGGCCATGGACCTTGAATTTGCATCTTTCTCGTGTCCACAGAACTTTGTTTGACCATTCTCATCCTCCTGCATTTTGTTCTAGGGCTTCTTGAAAAAATGGCCTTTTTAGGCACTGCCTGCAAATGACAAGTTCTTCCACAGAATAGCAGCTGCTCGTGCACTTTGCATGGTGGGAGTGATTCAAAATCTTGCCTCTGCCACTGGACCACTGCTTGGTATCTGTTTCACAAAACTAAAACTTGGTTCCCTCTTTTGCTATCTACAATTCCCAGAATTTGCTACCAAACGTGTCAGCATGGTTTGATGATTGACCCAATGCTGCTGTGTTTTGGCATCATCAAGAATGCTGGGATCCGATGTGCACTCCTTGAACATATAAATGCACATCGGTTAATTGACTATTTGCAACACATTGAGGCATCTGTTTTGACGCATTAAAAAGAGTGACTGGCTCATTAAATGGAAGACAACCAGTAACTCTAATGGCTTTGTTTTGGAGTATTTGAAGTGGCTGGATAGAGCTGTGATAAGAGCAGCCCCAAACAGCAGCACAATATTGCAGCACCGATTCAAAATAGGCTCTGTACACAACAACCCGTAGTTTTGCTGGAAGGATTATTTACATTGGTAAATTAAAAAAATTGCTTTGGATAAGTTACTGGAGAGAAATTCTACCTGAAGATGCCAATTTATTAATTCCAGCGGTTTATCCACACTAAATTCATGGCATCTGTTCAAAATTGAGACTCATATTTTTAAAATTTTCGTTTTGGCGGTGAATTCTGGAAGATACATCTGAATGAACAATGATTGAAATAACCGATCCTGTTTCTGAACAACCATTCCGATCCTGTTTCTGAACAACCATTCCGATCCTGTTTCTGAACAACCATTCCGATCCTGTTTCTGAACAACCATTCCGATCCTGTTTCTGAACAACCATTCCGATCCTGTTTCTGAACAACCATTCCGATCCTGTTTCTGAACAACCATTCCGATCCTGTTTCTGAACAACCATTCCGTTTCGATAGAATAAAAAATGGAACATTTTGAAAGAAATGCGTGTTGAAACAAAAGTAACGAAGGGCTGATTCTGGATCTCTTTGTAACAAGTCACAATGTGATTGGAATTACAATTTTTGTATTTTTTCAATTGATTGGAAAAACAAAGCATATTTTTTGAAATCATTTCAAAAGAGTTTTCATTGACTGATTTTTTCCTCCCCTAACAAAAAGTCTTCGAACACAGTTCATTAAAACTCAGGCACGGCGCCATTTGGAATCAATGGAAGCTTGCGCAGCAAAACATCATGACACTTGTGTAAGATGTGAAGTTGCACCAAGCCCTGTGGAAATTAGACAGCCCCTGTTGCAACCAGCCCTTTAAAATATCGCCCATGTTCAAGGACTTTTGGTTGCTCCTCATACACAAGTCGAGGTAAACACTGTTCCATTTTAGTTTCCCAATTACAACAAAAAGGTTTCCCATGGAATGGTGCTTAAATGCAATTTTTCTTTTTCATTATTTCCCAATTACTTGTTTATGATCTGTCAAAATGATAGAAAATGAAACGGCCAGGGAAGTATGGGAGGAGATATGGGATGAATGCACTGCTGGCACTGATTCAGGCCTGAAATTGTACATTGAACCTATCACTCAAATACTGATCAAGGTCATGGACTCATCATCTTGGAAGCTGAAGGCACAAGTAAGACCAATAAAATGTAAAGTGCTTTGTTTTCCTTTTACTCCCTTTGCAAAATCTTTTTCAGTCTTTGCAACTCTGAACATTTCTTGCAAAAACGTAATGGTTATTTTAGAACTATGACTGAATGATGAAAATTGTGTTTGCCCAAAGCTGTGTCATTTCATTTCTTAAAATATCCTCTAAGCTCTAATGGATCCATTATTCAGTTCAATGAACCAGGGTTGCACCGATTCGAAGAATTCCCGAAGAAACTTTGGTTCCTGTAACAACAGAACTTTCCACAAAATGGCTCAAGGAAACCTAAACCATTTTGTCATGAAGCTTCCTCTTATCTGCGGCCACTTTCTCTCATTCAATTTGTGGAAGAAGCTAGAAAGCATGTTCTGGATTGGTGTCCTATATTCGCAGTTGGAGGGAATGCATATCACAGCAGAAGGTGTTTGCAGTCAGAGAAGGCTTGTTAGAGCAGAAAGCAGCAGTGCCGTAGCCAGAGATCAGCTCTCTAAAAACAAAAAAGCTCATGCCCTAGCCAACTTTTCCTTACTCCGAAAATGTGGCCGTTGGCTCACTGACATTTCCTGTTGAGCAATAACAATCTGAACCCTTGCAGCCTCTCCCAGCCCTGTCTGCTCACTGACATTTCCCTGCCACATGGAAATTTCGTGGGCTCGTGCCAATTTTACAGGATAGCTTTTACACGAAAACACCTGACACAACAGAACTGTTCATTTTCACACCATGCTAGAGCAGCGAAAGGTGTTTACCTTGCATCTACTGTGGGGTGCATCATTATGCAGTTGTAGAACAATCACCGCATTGTTTTAAAAAAGCTTATGGAAGGAAAGGCAGCTCTTTTGTTACGAAGCTCTTCTTGCTTTTGCATAATTCACGTCACAGTTTTTGCTTAATTTATGTTACAGGGTGCTCGTGCTATCAGTACAATTGTTGCCAAAGGAAGCAAAAACCTTAGCTCATCTGCTGTGATAAGCTTATTGGATTTGCTCCTCACGTCCCTGGCTGGCCACACCTGGGAAGGAAAGGAGACTCTACTTCATGCAGTTTCCGATCTCTGCGAAAATTGCAAGTTAGTCATGAAATCATGAATTATTGATAATCATCAGTGGCCTATCATTACATGGATTCTCCATAAAACAATAACGTATCAAATAGATCTCTATAGCCATTCGTAAATAAAGTTGTAAATGGCGACATTTCATCAACGTGGGACTTTATTAAGCAAAACTCAAACAGCCTTGATCCCACATATTATAGCAACCTGCCGCCCCTCCTCACTTCCACAATCATTCAAACACCAGAACACTGACCACAACCCGCACCCCACATCTCCCTCCTACATCAAAGGCGGACCAACACATCGACCATTCCCGCACATCCTAACCCTCCACTCTGGCAACAGCAATGACCAGGACCAGGACCAATGATCTGCTGAGTTTTGCTTGATAAAGCTCCACGTCAGCAAACAATTGGAAGATCATCGGAAACCAAGTTGTTTTGTGCACCTGAATAAAAAAAACGCAATAATTTTTTCCGTTTGTTTTTGAATGGGGACGTTCAGACAAAATTGCTGCCAATTGCCAGTTAGAACTACCCTTTGTGTCATCTTAACATATTCGTAAAGTTTGCTTTTCGTCAGACTACGGCGATACCACATGCAATGCGCTGACACAACTACTGTGCACTGTGCTCATGCCAATGACCCATTGAAGTTTGTTTTCATAAAAATCAAAAAAGATCTTCCATTTATTTCCAGGGCCATTCTGACCGAAGCAGAAAATGTTGAAAAGATACCTGTCGTGGTGGATGTCCTTCTCCGTGAGGCCAGGAAGGAGAAACCATTTCATAAGAAGCACGCCATTGCTGCACTAGGCAAGACTGTTTATTCCCTGGAATGTGACCGCCTGGGAGATGTCCTGAAAATACTGGAACCTGTCTTAGATGAGGTGAGTACCATGTGATTGAAATTCACCTTCTTTCCCCATTTGCCTGCTTCAGATCTGAAAGCAAGCAAATACTGCCACTGGAACTCAGCTATGAGCTAATAGCCATTTAGTTGTGTGTTTGGTTGCATCCTCTGAACATTGGAGAAGTTCCAAAAATTAATCAAGTGCTATGCATTTATTTATTTATTTATTCATTACAACTGCATAAAATGGCAGAGGGATTTGGTTGCACGCAGGCAACAAGTCAAAGAAAGTAAAAAACACTTTACACAGCCAAGAACATACATGCATAATGAAAAGATTGAAGATAGAAAATTTAAACATGGTGTACATTGCAGGTAAGAGCCTTCCTAGCAGACAATGATGGAAATCATTTTGGGAAATAGGGAGAGTCCAAGGGGAGCTCATTCCAGCTACGTGCTGTGCGATAAAAGAATGAATTGAATGTATCAGAGTTCCTAACAAAAGGACATGTGACAAAGTATTTATGGTGGGCTCTACTTTGCACATCTGCAACTTTGAAACCAGTGGGTAGTGAAATGTTGCAGTGTTTGGAGATTACCTTACTTAAAAACAGAAGCCGTTTGACTTTTCTGCGCTCAGTCAGGGGTTGGAGGCCATGTAATTCAAGCATTTTACTGACGCTAGAATTATAAGAGTAATCACCAGTAATAAATCGAGCAGCTGCTCTTTGGACCTTTTCAATTGAGGTCAAATTTCACATGCTTAAAAACTCTACAGAATTGACTCTTCAGTTAAACCTGAATCCAATGGCTCACAACACGTCTGATTTCGATTGTTTTCAAATTTTGGACTGGGTTCTCAGAAAAGTCCCAGTTTTATTTTTTACTTCGAAAAATGTGTTCATCCTTATGATGTGCATGCCCTGGATTCGTGGTTTCATTTCATTGCTTCAAAATGATGAGAGTAATCCAGTTTGGGCCTTTCAATTCCCAATCCACCTCCTTTGCAATTTACTCCGAGGCATAGTTTTCATTGTTTTCATTATTCAAAGCAAAAGGACAAGCAAAGGGGAGTAGTGGCGAAGCTGAACATCAAGTTGATTGGCTGACTGGAGATGAGGATGCAGTGAGGAGTTTTGAAACTTCTAAGGTATCCGATCAAGAGTTGAATTCAGGCAGACAAAGCCATGCAAGCAAGTAAAGTCCTAGCCGAACTGAGCCGGGATTGCATCAACAAGTAACAGGAGTCACTGCTCTGCATAATAAACCTGTTTGACCTAGGTCTGAATCTCCTTGGTCTCAAAGAAACGATCGTTTCACCAAAGAAAAGATTATAGATTAGTTAACAAATACTCTACAAAATTTGTGATGATAGGGGCACAATCCAATCCAGCTTGGATTGCAGAAGATGTCTGCATTTTTTGTCAATGTGTAGAATTTATATTTTCTTCTGTGGGCTATTTGCTGGACTTTACGAATAGAAAAAACGTTTATTTCACTATTTTTTACAGAACTATTCCAAGCCAGATAGTGATGAAGAAGAGGAGAGCAATATCAGTCGAATAACGGAAATCCTTCAGGTGCAGGAGTCGGGCCTTGAATGCTTGGGATTGTGTTGGTCCTCAAATCTGGAAACACAAGGTTAGCCACCGACATTTGGAAAGTGTTTTGATATTTTAGCCCATGGCATTTATTTTTTCTGTCGCAACATGAATTACCACAGAAATCTTGATAGAAAAAGTCTCATTTTTGCAGAAAAGACATAGAGAAGAGAATAGATATTTAGATTAGGTAGGACAAGGGGCTGAAGGATGGCAAAGAACAAAATAGCTGAGAAATGGCATCCCTTGGTTGAAACATTTGAAACTCGAAAGGTATGCATTATCATTGAGTGGCACACTTTTAAAAATGCGTAGACATCAGCTGTGGTGCAAAATTGCATTGCTTTTTGGATCACCAACCTCTAAATGTATCGACTTTGAAATCTGAAATCGGTCGAAAACCACTGCGAGGAGCAAAACCTGGGTAGCCATGGGAGGCTAGGCCATGAAGCAGCCAGGTGTTCAGAACCTGGTGTTTCATCACAAAAGAGGTGCAAAAATAAGATCAGATGAGGTGTACACGACATTTTTTTTATCATAATTTCCAGTTCAGCATGTTGGCATCGTGATGAGCCTCCTTTTGAAGAATATCAGCTGCGTTCATTCACATCGTCAGTTGCAACAGGCATCCTTGAAGGGTGTAAAGCATTTTGTTGAAAAATTGCACTGGCCTTTTCCACAACAGCAGCAACAGGAGCAGGATCTGCCTGAATTGCGTGAGAAGGATGATAAGAACGAGGACGTCATCATGGCAGTAGACAATCCTGTTGCGGACGATCTGATTGCTGAAGATGGAGACACTGGTGAAACAGAGGAAATATCAAAGCGGAAGTTGACTGGGATGGAGATGGTTTCCAATTTTGTTGAATCAATCTTGAGACTTTTAGGTAAGAAGAGCAGTTATGTTATCCTTCGTACATTAATTTCCCCTTTCCGTCTGGTTCCTGGTGCTCTTTCAATGCTTGCATCTGTTTCTGAGAAGAACTTTGGTTCTCTTGAACTTGAGCAATCAAGTGATTTTTACCAAAAGCCGTCATTGTGTTAAAACAATCGTGCCAATACAATTCTAGAATTAATCTTCACCAGCTGCTTTCAAGCTTTTCTTGTCTATCCAGCCTATCCTGCCAAACATGAGGCTGATGTTTCATTAACTAGGCCCAACAACTCTTACAAGAGGCAGCAAGTAGTCGAGGAAACTTATTTAGTTCTTTAGAACTTCAAATCTTGCTTTACGTGGTTCAACTTGAGGACATTGTGTTGCCGAATCTAATGACCAGTTGAAAAAATCCCATTGCTGACTTCTTGCTACATGACGTGGCCAAGCATTGGATCAGACCTTTCGAATCGTTTCTTTTGGTTGGGAGTCAACTTGTGTAGGTGTAGGTACGATAACCTGGGTCCAAATGGAACCTGGTTACCATACCACAATAATGAGTGATGACCTCACGAGGCGTTAGGACGTTCAATGCGAGTTGCAACATCCAATGCAATTGATAAAACTTGGCTGATGTAACCAACTCAGCATGCTCTCATGCTTGGAGGTCCATTGACCCGTTTCAGCCTAAGGTCTCTACCGAGAAGAAACACATAGCCAGGAAAGCAATCTTGAGGGCTGCCAGCAACAAAACTTTACAGTTTGTGGATCACAGTGCCTCTGCTCGAAACAGAGTGTCTCCGATCAAAAATCTTTCACCAATCGAAGTAATAAAGAATCACATTTTGGTCTGTAATCCAAAATTTCTTTCATTGCCTCTTTCACATGTGGTCGTGGAATTACATTACAAATAAATTGTTTACCTGTTTACGTAAATGGTGCCTTGGAAACTTTTACTTTATTTAATGCTTTTTTGTGAGTCGACAGCAGAAAAACTGCAGCAAAGCTGAACAGAGGGACTCACAGTGATTAAGTTCTCGTAGAATTTTATTTTAGTGAATCTGGATAAAAGGTGACTGTCTTTCACATGAATTGTTTGTTGTTAGGGTGCAGTGCATGCAATGGAAATCTAATTATTTTAAGCATTTATGGGCCAAGAGGTATCAACTTTTGCACTGATATGCCTGGTCTTTTCAAAGGATTGTTTCATGTTTGCACTTGATCCGAGCTGGGATAACTGGACAGAAATAAAGCTCTTTTATGCTTCCATAAACAATGATGTTTCATGAACCTGGCCCAAACAAGAAAAAACACTGCTTCTCGAATAGAGCGATGAACAGAACTCAAAAGGACCCAAATAGATCTTCTGGCAATCCTGTTTAGCAGCAATTGGCAATGGCGTTTTGTCCCGATATGTCAGCAGCAAGATAAAGGAAGGCGTTTTTATTCCATAGCTATTCAGCATCTTACATAAACCTTTGTCTGTTTCAGTGTGCCTGGCCCAACAACTGCAATTTACATTCCCCCAATAAAGTCTTTACTCATTGGATAATCTTTCTGCTGTGATTTCTTACTCTTACTCTTGCAATTTTTCATTTTTTATTTGCACTGCTATCTGCACATCTTTTTCATCCCTTCTATGTCTCCTCTTTTCAGAAGTGACCAGGTATTCGGCCATCCAAATTGAATCTATGCTGGTGATGCAGGTGCTTTTAAGAAGGCTCAAGGGTGAGTTTAGTGAGTTTATGATGAACCTCCCTTCCGGCTTGAAAGTACTTGGAAATCTGGCTGTTTTTAGGCCAATTCTATATCATTGCGTGGCTGTTCTTTGGTCTGTGCAAGATTACTCGGATTTCTTTTGTTGCTTTTTTAGGTTGTCTTATGGCAATTTCTACTTTGAATAGAATGCATAAATAGGAAATGTGAGTTCCTGCATAAGAATTGTTATTTGGGTGAAAGAGTTTTGGAAACAAAACTGGCAGAACATTCTACCAACCACTTCCTGCAAAATGGCCCAAGGAAACCTAAACCATTTGACATACAAATTTTAACCCCCCCCCTGCTGGCAAGAAATTTTGGGATTCTGCCCAAGGTTTCCTATCGGCAATGACATTTTTGCAAAAGCTTCATTTTTCCACCCAGTGGACCAGGGCTGTAGCAAGTTTTGCAGGGGCTCTGGTGCGAGAATTTTTGTGGGGCCTTGGAGCAGGAGGTTGGTGGTAGACCCTCTTGTTGAATTGCCAGTGGCGCGGCGTCAGGGGAGACAAGGGAGACAGTGTCTCCCCTTAAAAGTTGGGAAAACACTTCCCTGCAAAAATGGGAAAACTGCCATTTTGGTGGACAACAGTCTTGTGTCAAAGAACAAAGCGCCTTGCTTTTGGGAAACAGCCTTGACTTTGGGAAACACTCAGATACTTTTTGCATCATGACAAAACAACGTATTCATGCTCACATCCATGCTGCCTCTCTGTTGCAATGGTTGCGGCTTTGCAGGCTGAACCACCTGACGACCAACCAACAGCTGCGATCGCGCTCTTCTCTGCACACTCACATCCCAACCCATCTGCTGAATGCCATGAGACACATTCAAATCTGTCTCCGGAAAAAGCGGACCCCACCTCGCCTCTCAATGCGCAACCAACCCAGCCACTGCCTGCATTGTGGGTGAAAACGCCGAGTGAAAAGCCGCCCTGGGACACGTTTCTGAATCTGTCTCCGCCAGCAAAGTGCGCAAAGGAACAGCGAAGAGGGAGCAAAAAAAAAGACACGAGTCGCACCACAGCTCCTTTTTTCTCACCCACACCACACGCTGAATGGAACAAGAATAAATGCATTGAGGGGAACAAGGAAACATTGTTGATGGCTCTCTGAGTGTGTGATTGAAGATGTTGCAACTTGCATGCAACTGAATGATGGGTGGGTGGCACTGATGTGGCATCGGAATTCGCTTGATGGCTGCAATTTTGAATGCAGAAAGAGCATCCGTGGAAATGGAATGGAACAGACATGGCAATGTTGTTGTTCTTCATCATTTTGCAATGTTGCAAGTGGGCTTGCGCCCATTCTCGCACGTTTTGAAACAAGGCATTTTGAAACACATGTGCTTGGGCGGCCCGGCGCACATTTCGTTGTTTTCAACATTGTGAAAATGTCTCCCTTGTGATTTTGACCACGCCGCGCCACTGTGAATTGCATGCCCACAGGTAATTCAACAGTGGTGTGATCAAGAGGAAGCTGGAAGAATTTTTCCTATGGCCCGAAGGGTGGTTCGAGCAATTGGAAACCGAAGGCCCAATTAGAAACTGGAGCACAATGTTCGAAACAGGCATCGAGAAACGAACAGCCATGGACCCGAACAGCAATTCCACAGATGGCTGTGGCATGTGCTTTTTTAATGTTTGAAGGGGCATGGCCCATCATTCCTGGCAATCCTCGCATGAGTACGCATGACCACACATCAAGTAGGTATATACGAGTGGAATTGCTAAAATAGTTGTCAAAATTGCCAAAAAAGGTACTGGTTGTCAAAATTGCCAAAAAAGGTACTGAAGTTGCAAGATCTCCTGCAGCTCTTGGTCGACCATTGCCCTTTTGAGAATGGTTTTGGAAGATATTCAGAATAATTTCAAGATCATCTTCACCTTACATTAATTGTTGGTATTTGTTGCAGCTTTCCATGCAGCTTTTTCTTTTCTTCTTTTTTTCATTCCAGAAACAAACACACAATCACTTCTACAAAGCTCAATTCCACTTTGGTTATCTCGGTTGAATACTTTGAAAGGAAGTAGTCAGCCGGATGTTAAGCTTGGAGCATCACAGCTGCTTGCAGTAATCAATGAAATCGATTTCCAATGATAGCTGGATCGGAAGCAGCATGATATGTACATACATCATGATATCTGTATCCACTTTTGACCTCTTTTTAAAAATGTATTTCAAGTTCCAACTTCAATAATTGGATTATAGCGGTTGTTGGTAGACTTGTATGGCGGATTTTTGTCGAAATGTTTGTTGAATAAAAACGGCTTTTATGATTTCAGAACTTGTGTTTCTTTGTTAAAAAGTGAGACAGAGTGAAAAAACAAGTTGGATACATGATGCCAGATTTTACTATCACTAACGCGATTGCACTCTGAGATTGTTTGAAAAGTGCAGCATACATGAGCTTCAGCTGGGTTTATGTTTTTTAAAGCACAGCTGTTCCGGATCCTAAATGGTTGGATCGTGGCATGGTTCGATGGATCGGTTATGACGTCTATTCACTTGAATATGTACTGTTCACTTGAATGCCTTGCAGGCAGCAATGTACTGAATTTCTACTATTCAAGGAGGTTGGACAAGCCAACTGCACCAAGTCAGCAGTAAGTGCTGCTTTGTCTGTCCGGTGTTGCGACCCCTTTTATACCGAGCTGTGTAACCTTGAGAGCCAAAAAACAGCAACTTTTTTGCTGTGAAGTCCGTTGTCCTTTATCTATTCAGATGGTGGTTGTCGTCTTTGTTCGTCCGACAAAGGCCGATCCAGTTTCTGCCTTTTTGTTGCGTTTTCATTCTCTTGACCTTGGCTCCTTTTCTTTCTGAGGAGAGGTATGAATGAATGAATTGCCTTTATTTCCAAAAATACACATTTACAATCAACAAAAGAATTCTTGAAGAAAGGCTGGGACCTTAGCCCGATTTGGCCTTCCTTTTCGGAAATACACAAAAATAACACATTGAAAAAGACCAATCAATTGAAAACACTGAACTAACACCGGTAATATCAATCGGGGTTAATCCCGAAGTTGAGACTAAAGTCCGGACTTTTCCAAAAATCGGTAAGTTCAACTCCGGATAAAACAGGCGCTTTTCGCCAAATAGAGCCTCCACTTTAAATCTGAGCTGAAACGGGAAGATCAATCTGATCTCGTTTATCCGGCAATTTCAAACGCATTTTGTCGCGTGGTTCAACTTAAGTCTGGGCTAAAATGACCGAAAAGCACCTGGAAAATTGATCCACGCACGACCCAGGTTAAAACGGCCGTTCGTGCTGTCGGGATGTGCCAAACAGTTCACGATTGCAAAAATTTCGGGAACACTCCACGTTGGTTGCCACAAAGGACAACAAAACGCCACTGACTTATCCACTCCCCCAAGGCTTGGAGCAGGAAGGAGCACAGCCTAGTATAGACTACAGTTAGGAATTCCCATGGTAATTTTGAAACGGGTGAGGGGCGGAGAAAAATCGGGAGAGAGCAAGCAAAATTGTTGCCTTTTGGTCGCCTCAGCGGACAACATTCTTTTGCGGGCGCGCATGAAGACTTCTTGGCATATCTCTGAAAGTTTTCATCCGATTTCAATAATTATGTTCGGGGTTTTCAGAAAGGGGACAAATTCGGGCTTCTTTCCTGGTAAGCAGAATCAAACCGTCTGCAAATTTTTGCACAGTCGCGCTGTGAAGCCGATTGAAGTTGTAAAATGAGGAGAGTTTTGACCGTGGGTTTGGCGAATCTTTGGCCCATAGCCCGACACTCGAACCAGCAAGGTGGGTGCCATCGCGGACTTTATTGTTGAGCATTAAATGCGTTTTAAGAACATACCAAACACTTTGGTATTCGGTGTCGGGATTCCCATAAACCACGAAAAAAACGGCCGATACTTTTTCACGTGGAAAAAGTTCAATTTGGATTCACAATGCGATTGCGCGTCTGTTTGCCAGCCGTTTCAAATTTTCTTCAGAGAAAATATAAAGCCTGTTTCGTCCTCTTTCCAATAACCCCAACCTTGTTCAAATCGGATGATAACTTTCCAAAGATACAGTGAGAAATCCGCGAGTGAATGGATTCCAAAAACGTCGCTTTGGATTCCATGAAAGACAACAAAATGGCGGGTTGAAGCCCAAATTCCCGGATCGGTGTTTCCCATTTAAAATGCCTAACTGTTTTACATACACGGCTGTGGGAAGGAGCAAGAAGGGCACAATAAATCAAAGCAAATGCTGCTTGCGTCAGGGGCAAACACTCATGACGTGAAGGATACGTCAACAGTTTGTTTGGTGAGCTATCATTGTCAAACCTCTTTATCAATCCAGGCCCAGCACACACTTTTCCGTGGAGTAGATGAAAGTATTATAGGAGCAGGACGTTTTGTATTCGGATTCAGCACTTTGGAGCAGGTCACTTTTGAGAAGGGTACCATTGAGGTTGTTCCATTTTCCTGTGGAGGGTTCCATTCCATGGAGGAAGGGCACCATTGACATCTACCCATGCATAAACATGCATGGGTACACATTTTGTAGATCTCTCCTTTCTTTTGCAAGAATAAATTATTTTTGTTTTCATTTTTTCGTGCTTCTTTTCCTTGACGAGGCCGAAAAAGTTATTTCCTGCCGCAATCAGCTGCATCACATTCGTTTCTTCCAGCATGATGAGCAATGAAATCCTCGTCGGGGAGGCCTTATTTGAACGACGGAATTCCAGGTTCGGTGGAATTTCAAGGGCACTGGTGCTAATTTCCCTTGTCTTCGGGACTTCGCAGTCCCTCTCACAGTCCGCTTTTGCGAATGCAACATTGTGCACTTGTTTCTCGATGACATCTGCATGATCCAAAGTGTGGGAAGCATCATAACCACAAATTTCATGATTTGCATCAGATGCTCAAAAGTATTGGGGGAAACAACAGGTCCCCTGCGGGTTTTTCTCTCTTGCTTTATTTTCCTGTCCATTTCACTGTTTTTGTTCGTTGTCCAACATAACAATTTCCGTTCAATAATGCTCTCAAATATTATGCACAATGCTCTCCTATAATGCACAATAGTACAGATAAGAGGTTCTTTGCGAAAATTAGAGAGGTCTTCAGGGGAAATTATGTTGTTGCGTTGGAAGACAAAGCTAACATATGATGATCGGTGCAGGAACAAACAGGGTGCTCAGTTTTTGACATTTTGGGGAATTCCGCTTTCGTATTCAGGCAACAGCGATTGTTAGACCTATACACAATTTCCACAAGGCAATTTGAAATATTCGTCTTCATTTTGAAGCACTGTATGTATTCACCGTAGAAAAACAACAATTTTCGCCAAATTCACCCGAACCTGACCAAACTTTACCTTCCGTGAACGAGTCTTCGTTGCACACTTTTACGTACATGCAAAAGCGGCTGATAATCCATCATTCCCACTGAAGACCTCTGTAATTTCCGCAAAGAATCTGGTATCTATACAATTATGCACTTTTCTCAATAACATTTGAACGGAAATTTTAATGTTTTGAGCTTTTTGATGCAGTCAAAATGTCTGCAATTTATGATGGGTGGTGAAACAACTGAAATGAATTTGAGAAACTGGAAATGGAAAATAAGCTGGTGATTGAGGGTCCTTTAGGCACCACATCCAAGTTGCCGCAAACCTCTTCAACACCCTTCATCGACACCTGTCACGTCGACTGAACAAACCATAGACGCGCGTCCAATTCTCAATTTCTTTCAAGCACTTGCGACAGTCTATTGCACTTGCCGTGGTCCAAGCTTCCTCCGCCATGATGAGATGGCGAACCGAGTCGTCTTGACCGGCGTCATAGCTGCGAACAGCCAATCACAAAGCGATCTCTTTTAATCCGTTCCAAAGCCGACATTTGAAATTGCCGGTTTAACTCCAGCAAGTGTAAAAAATAGCCGAGGCTAAAAGGTCGAGTGAAGAGTAAAGTCTAGACTTTTGCAAACTTGAAATTACCGATTTTTCTTTATCCGGATTAAAGTCTCGACTGCGGATTAACCTTGCACCGGATCAATTTGACACCGGGCTGCGTTTACCCTCAACTTGAAATTGCCGCCGTAAAAATCAGCAATTTAGGCATTTTATGAAGTCTTTGCTTTTTTTCCATTCTATCATCCCTATTTCTTAACCCTCGCCGAGAATTTTATGATAAGGCATTTATGCACTTGAAACCCTCCTAAGCAACTTTTTAAACTCCTTCCTTGAGGTAGATAGTTTTGCTTCCATTGATAACAGATTCCATTCGCTTATACCTTGGAACTCCAAGCTGCACAGTCCATAATTTGTCCTCACTTTTGGAAGTATACAATTGCAGCTGGCAGCAGCTCTGGTGCTACCACTTCTAAAAGTGAACTCATTTTCAAAGGTAGCCATATTCTTGGGAGGAAAATGTCCTTGGCTGTTATTAACAGCGCTGTCATCCGCTTCATGTTATTATCTGACCTTGTTATTATCCGCCGTATGCAGGATTTTGCTTTGGTTCCAGTTACCACTAAAATACCCTAAGTAAAATACCTTAGTTACCCTAAAATACCCTTCTTATGGGTTTCTGACCTTGAGACAACCTCCGATGTTGAGACAGCAGGGTGTGGCGTTCAATGGTGGTGCAGAACTAAAAAACGAAACATCCTTCACTGATCGCTTAATAATTGGAACAGGTAACTGCCCCTGAAAAAAAACTGCAATGCAACATACATTACCGCATATACAGGGTGAGACACCTCGAATGTTGGTTTTTTTCGATCGCAGTTTCTGCGAAAACGTCTGCACCTACAATTCTGGTGCAATGGAGGTTTTGGAGCCTGGTTCTCTTGCGCTTCGTTTGGTTCCATTGAGTTCTCCAAAATTGACACCCCTACACTCTTTTTGGGGAAGGGTAGTTAGGGTTGTTTTCTATGCTGCACATTATCTGCGGAACTGTGCTTCGGCGGTCCATGATTTAAATTACAAAGTTGTTCATTTCCTTGATCTTAAGCACCAGAAGTGATCCGACTCAAATCCATTCCTGAAAGTAGGCACAAATCCTCTTTATGGGCTCGAGCTAAATTCGTCTGCTCTCTCATTTGCTTCTAAGTATAATCTGCAGCAATTCACTGTTTCCCCCACTCGGGCTAATAACCTGCTTGATGTATCCCTCATCCGGCCGCCAGAAATCTGCCTCAATTCAACTGTTGAAGAAGGCATTTCTGACCACAGGCTGGTTTTGTTGGAACTCAACTTTGCAAAGCCCGTGACAAAACAACCGGTCAAATCTGTTTGGCTTTTTGATCAAGTAAACCTTAACACTTTGTCGAGTTTTCTTCTGGCCAAGTTTGACAATTTTCTTGCTCATTCTAGGTGCAAGCCTAGTATTGATGATCTTTGGGAGTCCTTTTCAAAAATTGCTAGAGAGGCAATGGAAATTTGTGTCCCGAAGAAAAATGTGCGTTCAACGCCCAAACCACCTTGGTTTTCGAAGGAGCTTCGGTTTTCAAAACAAAAACTGAGGAGGCTCTTTCGCCGAAGGGGGATTTCAGGCGTTTATGCCACTGCTTATAAATCAGCATTAAAATCCTATAATTCGCAAAAGCATTCTGCGTTAGAAAGTTATCTTGGCTCCTTCCTTGCAGGGAATAGAGCAGGATTAAGGAAATTTTGGAATTACAACAAGACTGTTAAATCCACCGCAAAAACCTCCCTTCTTTGCTTAGTAATAATGAGGACGCAACCTCTCTGGTGGCTGATGCTGCTGGTAAAGCAAATCTTCCAAACTCAACTTTTGCCAAAGTGTTTAATAAGTCCTCATTTCTTGTACCTTCACTAAATGATGTTTGTAATCCTTGTCTGTGTTCTGCACCTATTATTACCGAAACATCTATAATTAATCGTATTCATAGGATGAAATCAAAAATTTCTGAAGGTGATGACTTTATCACAGCCAGGTTTCTAAAGCTGTTGCCCTCAGTATTCAGCAAATTTTTGCTTCTAATTTTCCAAGCTTGCTTAGATTTTGGGGACATTCCAACCGCTTGGAAGAGATCAGTTATTGTGCCAGTATTCAAGAAGGGTAAAAAATCTGATCCATCAAATTGCCACCCCATTTGCCTGCTAAGAACGTGTTCCAAAATCATTGAATTTTTGATCGCAGTGTACGTAGCCGCGAATTTCTTCAATGTGGGAATTTACTTTCTCCCGCTCAACATGGGTTCAGGGCTGACTGTTCTTGGACAACTCAGATTGCGGCCTTTATACAGGAAGTCTCGATAGCTTTGGACTCTGGCTCTCAAATTGACGCAGTTGCTATCGATTTGGCCAAGGCATTTGATAAAGTGGACCATAAGTTGCTCATTTTTAAACTGGCCAGTCTGAAAATTGATCCTTGTATTGTCAATTGGGTGCGTGGCTATCTCTCAAACAGGGTGCAGTTGGTCCGGGTGGACGGGCAATTGTCTGACCCTGTCCCAGTAACTTCTGGGGTTCCTCAAGGCAGCATCCTAGGGCCGTTGTTATTTATAATTTTTATTAATGAATTACCCAGTTTTATAAATTGCAAAATTCGTTTTTTCGCAGATGACTGCCTTTTGTACACTAAAGTTGACTCTTTACCTGACTGCCTGGCTTTGCAAGCGGACTTGGATGCTATCTCCGCGTGGTGTACTTCTACGGGCATGGAAATCAGTGTTCAAAAATGTAATACTATCTCATTTGCCACCAAGAAGTCTCAACTAGATGTCAAATATTCTCTTTGCGGCTTTCCGTTGGCAAAATGCTCCGAGATAACTTACCTTGGTGTTGTTCTTGAGAGTAAACTAAATTGGCAGCCTCACCTTGCTCGCACTGCAGCAAAGGCTAATTCCGCCCTTTATTTCATAAAACGGAACTTTAGGAAATGCCCTGCAAAAATTCGAGAACTTGCATATAAAAGTCTTGTTCTCCCAATAATGGAGTATGCATCTCCTGCATGGGATCCTTTTCTCGCAACCAACTGCAGCATTTTGGAGTCTGTCCAGCGCCGCGCGATTTGTTATGGCTGACTACAAGCGCACGAGCAGTGTGTCTGAAATGATGCTTTCCCTCGGCTGGAAACCCCTGGCTATCCGAAGAAAAATTGCCAGGTTGAATGCTTTGCTGCTTGTTGTGTCGAACATTGGAGGGTGGGGAGAGTTTTTGGACTATGTAGATCAGCCCAATTATTATTCCCGCAATGATCATCCATACAAAATAAAGCTGTTGAGTTTCAAAAGGGATGTGGGGAAATATTCCTTCATGGCCAGGACAGTAACTGAGTGGAACCAGTTGCCTGAGTCCACTTTCAATCTTCCCCTCAGTGTCCCTATCTTTCATAACCGTCTCGCTAAATCTTTTTGATGAACCTTTTTGAAATGTTTGTGTTGTTATTTTTATGATTGAAGTTGACATAAATTGTTTGTACTCAATTTGATAAGGGGTTCGCCCCGAAAATAAACAATTCAATTCAATTCCTTGGCTTCCGTTTTAGGGGTGGTTTTCTGCGGGAAGGGGTAGAGAGGTTGGAGGGGCATTTTTTCAGCAGGCATGCGTTCTTCATGTCTCGGATGATGGGGCCTGAGACCTCAGTCTTCTTGCGATTCGGTGGAGCCACATTTGGGTGTGTCTGAAGGGGTGCAAGGGGTGGTTATGGAGATATCTCCGTTTTCGCGGAAATTGCGATCGAAGAAAACAACATTGGAGGTGACTCACCCTGTATAAGAAGTTGCATGGTGCGCGAAGTAGTTGGGCATGAAACATTCTTTGACAGGTATTTGCGTTTCAAAAGTCGATTTTCAGCACAGATCAACACCCACTGGTAGAGCACTCTGAAGATGGTGAAAAGGAATTGTCACCGCCAAAACGAAATCAGCCATTTCAACCATCTTTTGTGATTTCTTTATCATTTCAGTCAATTGAAAGGAAATTCTGGCAATTGTGAATTGGCGATTTTCCACGAAATGTGAAAATTTCCACGAAATTCCTTGATTTCCACGAAATATCTCCTTTTTTCACGATATACATGCGAAAGCATAGTGTTTTTCCTTTTTTAATTAAGTGGCAAGCATAGTGCACAAAACATTTGAAAAATAAAGCTTTCTTTTGCTCTTTTCTCAGTCTCTTCTTCAGTTTATTTGCATCATTTTTCCAATGTATTGTTCCTGCAAAATTCAAAACAATCACATTGTAAAAATGATAAAAAATGCATTTTTGACAGGTTCTAGCCTTTTGATTTCCACTGCCAAATAACGAAATTTTTAGACTTTTGAGCGAAATTTTCCAAAAATTATCACGATTTTCAACGTGCTCTACACTCGTGTATATCAAGTGTATCGCAGTTTGGTACAGCACTGTTTTTCGAAGCACAAAAACCTCCAGAATGCAAAAAATCCTCAAGTTAGCAGATCTTACATTCTTTACCGAGTCGCCTCAGTCAATAGAAACGAATTAGCTTCCAAAATTTTGAAACGTTTTGCCCCGACAAGGCGCAACATTACAAAACAACAATGCAATAGTGGTTTAGATTAAAATGCAGTGAGGTCATAGACATTGAAGTTTCAGGTTGCCTGCATGAACTTTGAACCGGACATCAGAGCAACAAAGAGAATCGCTGTTGTCTCTCCAAAGTCAATTTGCAGAAATTAAAATTCCAAGTTTAATTCGTTTTACATTTTGCTTTAACTTTTCTCCACAGATCTAAACTCTCTCATACGAGGCATATCCAAGTTTATACTCCATGCATAATAGGTCAAGAGTGTCATGGAATACAACAATTCAAGAGTGGTTTTCACCAAAACACATGAAAGTGGAAGAAACTGAAGTTTCAGGTTGCCTCCGAAGCTTTGTCAAAAAAGTCTTGGGAAATGCAATGAATCCAAAATTTCACATCGTTTTTCTCCACTTTAGCTTTTCTCCATAGATCTTCACGTCAAATTTTACATTGAAAGCGACAATTAATGAGTGGTCTTAATCAAAATGCAGGAATGTCATAGAAATTGAAGTACCTGATCCAAAATCCTGTTATTCCCATCAACCTAATCCATGCCGGGCTTCCGAGCAACAATGAGAATAGCTGCTATCACGCAAAATGCGGTTTGGAAAAAACATAATTCCAATGTTAAGTAGATCTCGGAGGCAGTGACGTCAGAGTGGGTATAAAAGGAGCAATCTGCTTGAGCTTCGTCTCATTTGTTCCTGAGAAGCAGAAGAAGGCAGAACCGAAGAAGATGGCTGTCCGATCAAGTTGCTGTTTCCTGATGTTCCTGATTGCTGTGGCAGTAGCTGTTTGAGCCCCGACGACGAAGGCTCCAGGTCGATCGAGATGTCAGGTGACTTTCGACCATTCTGAGGACCATGTGGCTCCCTTTCTGAGGAGTCTTGATGAGAAGCAACAGGTGAAAGAAATGGAAAACTGGATGGATTTTGGTAGGATTAATTGGAGTTGTCATTTCTGGGATGATTGTTTTTTGGCATGATCTTGATTTATCGGCAGAAAATTCTGGAGTGGATTTCAGGATCTAGAAGCGGAGGAGAAGTGGAAGTTCTGACGAAATTGTTGTGGTGGGATTAAAATTGCTTGTGACTTGGATCAGGGCGAATTTTTTGATAAAGTGTCAGGTGGAATATTGATACGTAGGAGTTCAATATTGTAAATTTTATTGAAAGTGAAAAAAATAAAATCCATAAAAAATAAAAATAATTAAAAAAATAAAAGACAAAAGAATTAAAACATAAGCAAACAAAACTCGTGTTCGCCCTCGGCTTTGCATTTCATACGCGAGACATTTGACAGTCCTTAAAAGAGCCCTTGGTTAGCGTTGCTTCAGAGTTTTTGTTATTCTTTCTTTTTATTTATTTTTATTTATTTATTTCGTCTTTGTTTATTAGACATAAACCTGGCGGAGTTAACACTTATGTGTTCTCTTACACTCAACCAGCAAAGCAAGAAATTATCAAAATTATAATATCAAGGAAAGGTCTAGATAAACATTTTACAACGGTATGTCGGACTTGGACAAATAAAAATCTAGAATTTTCTTCTTGAATTCCGAAACATTTGGAGAGCTTCGAATTGCAAGCGGGATAGAGTTCCACATGGTGGGGGCCAGATAGGAAAAAGAACCCTCGAACAGTGAAGTTCCATCATAAGGGACAACAAGGTTTCCCTTTTTGTGTGTCATGGACATGAGTACTGCTTAAGAGGTGCTCAAAAAGGTAGCTTGGCTGTTTTGATCCAATAACTTTATAAATGAGAGTGGCATAATGGATTCTACATCTCAGAGTGCGGGACAATAAGCCCAGTGCAAACCTATCAGCACTTACGTGGTCATATTTTCTCAAGTTGCAGACAAATCTTACACAGGAGTTCAGGAGCTTTCTCAAGCAGTCCTGAAGCTCAACACTGAGCCTTGCAAAGACATCACAATAATCCATAATGGGAAGTAGAAGATTCCTAACAAGTCTCAGCTTAATATCCTTGGACAAACTATTCTTGAAACGAGCAAGTGACCGTAGTTTTGCGTAAGTGGCCTTGCAAACATGGGCAACATGATCATCCCATTTAAGGTGTTGGTCCACGTACAGACCAAGATTTTTCACTGATTGCTCCCACTTAATGGGAACACCATCTACAACCAGCTTTGAGAGTGTTAAGAAGTCGAGTGTACTTGGAACCAAGCAAAATCGCTTGAGATTTTACGGGATTTATGCTGAGGCCATTATGTGCTGACCATGAACTAAGAGCCTGAAGGTCTTCATTTAGATTTTGAAGCAACTTAACAAGATTGCCAGGTGAACTGGCACAATACAGTAGAACATCATCAGCATACAAGTGATACTTTCAAAACTTAAAACAACTACCGATATCATTGACATACAAACTAAAACAAAGAGGACCAAGAATGGAACCCTGGGGAATCCCTTGGAGGACATCTGCAAACTCTGATTGACCACCATTGGCGCGAACTCTCTGACTTCGACCCGTAAAAAAGCTTCGAAGTAGAGCTAAAGAGCTGCCAGCAATGTTAAAATGCTTAAGTTTTGCTAGTAGCAGTTCATGGTTGATGGAATCAAACGCTTTTGAGAAGTCGATCAGAACAAGGCATTGAATCTTGCCTGAATCAATGGCCTGATAACAGTCGTTAAGAATCTCTAGCAGGGCTGTAGCTGTGCTGTGACCTACACGGAAACCTGATTGGTGTTCATCTAGCATGCAATGCTGCGAAATAAAATTCACAAGCTGCTCATTTAGGGCTTTTTCCAGCCGTTTAGACAAGCAAGGGAGGATACTTATAGGCCTTATAAAAGGAGGATACTTATAAAAAAGAGGCACTACTCTCTTTTTGGGGATTGGGAAAACCTGAGACATCTTCCAAAGTGAAGGAAAATAACTTTTTTCAATACATGAATTGATTATGTGAGTAAGAGGTAGAATGACATATCTTAGCATCAACCGAATGTGCTGAAAATTGAACCCATCGCAACCAATAGCATTCGTTTTGACTGACTTAATTAATCTACAAACATCAGATTTCTCTAACATCTTAAAAGCAAAAGAGCCAGCGTTAGACGTTGTACTTCCAGAGTTGCTAACTAGAATAAGACATGACATGGGATCTGCTGATTGAAACGAATTGCTCATTGAGGCATCAGAAACTTGTAAAGAACTGGTGGCACTAAGAAAATATGAGTTTAATTCTCTCGGGGAGAAAGGAATAATATCAGAACCACTTGATTTTTGGTAATGAATTCCCAAGTGTGAAAGAGTCTTCCACAGAAGACGTTGATCAGGAGAATGACTTGCACATTCAACTGCATTGCAGACATGTTTAGCTTTCGCCTCTCTGCATAATCGAGCCCTCTTGACTTCATCCTTAAACCCATTTGAAACTTGCTTTTTCTTGTTAGCTCTAAAATTTGAATCGAGTTTATCCCTGTACTTCATCTCCTGCTTAATGTCTACTGTGAGCCAAGGACATTTTGGCTTGGTCACACGAACCATGCGGGTAGGTGCAAACAGATTTAGAATCTCGGCTACTTTCGAGTTAAATAATGACGACTTTTGGTCAATGTCCTTACAAAAATAGAGCGGTTCCCACGAGTCTTCACTTCTTAAAAAGCTATGGAGAGATAACAAGTCAACATTGCGTAAGTTGCGGCTAAAAATAAATTTAGCTGCTGGCTTTACTTTGCGGAAGGCCAGGGAGACAAATATAACGTCATGCCTACTGATACCTGATACACAAAAGTGTCCACTGGACAACAGGTTATTTTTCACATTATCATTAACAAAAATAAAATCAAAAAGGAGAAAGGAGAGCCCGGGTGAGCTTGGAGACAGCCAATTTTATTGAAATCTCCGAGCATGATTAATATATTGCTGCAGGGAGGTGAAAGTAGATGAAGAGCTTCCTCTACATCATGCAACTGCGAGTGAGGCACATTGGGAGCTTTATAAACAGTGCCAATGATAATTGATTCACACTGAAGGCTAACCTCAATCCATAAGTGCTCAATGCTGGGCCTGTTAGGTGTGTACTTTGACTCGTGAACGATCTTAAATTTTAGGTTCTCCCGGATCAGAAAACCAACCCCACCACCTCGCCGACACCCTCGTGTCATTCCTCACTAATTTGTAGGGAAGGTCAGACTCTTAAGGATTGCACACAAATCTCATGATTTAGCCAGGTTTCACTTAAAGCCAGAACATCAAACTTTTGTGTCCTGAGGAGGCACTTGACTTCATCCTCGTGTGCCAACAGAGACTGAACTTGGAATGAGCAACTGATAAATTTGCTGTAGTTGATTGGAATCGGGAGGCATCAAAGATTTCGGGGCCTGTACCTTGGGAGGAAAAATTTGTGGTTTGAGTGGTCTTATGGTGTGATTTTATGCACTGAATAGCTAAGTCAAACTGTCTTAGTTTAACATCAGTTCCTCCCCTTTTAGGAATAAAAAACGTGCAAATTGATTAATGACACAAAAACCAATGATAGCAGCAGCACTGGGATGATAATGAACGCCATCATTACTTATTCCATTGGCTTGCCAATGACGCATGTCCAGAAAGTTCAGATGAATTGGAGTGGAGGAACAGAGGCAGAGCTGGCTGAGTAACGAGTTGAGGTGTCTGATATCATGCAGCAACGCAGGGTTCTTAGAATAACTGTTGTTACGTAACCAACGAGGTGGAAGACTACAAATGGAAACATGGAACGTTTTCCCTGAAGACCCTTCCAGATCTGCGAGCTGATCTATCAGGATATTGAAGTCACTTAGCACTGAGTTAGCACTTCGACCGTGCAGGTCATTTGAGGTAGGCCCTACTAGCACAGGAGGTCCCGGGCTATCAACAGTTGTTGGGGTAGGAATCAAGCTCCATGAAATCCCCTTAGAGATCCGATCTGATTGACTGTGACCTGCATTATCTCTGTCCTTCAGATTAACAAGTGGAAGGACTGGAAGGAACTTGTTCTGGTTCCGGGGCAGGTTTCGATTGTGCACTTGAGCCACATTTTGATGACGAATCCACAAGCGGTTGGTCTCTGGCAAGCTGTCAAATCTCGATTGGGGTTTGAGCCTTGATTGCAGAAACACTTTCCCCGGTTTGGGGCCAACAACTTGCCAGTTCTGTTGCACATGAGGATGTCTTTCCGGATGGGTGGAGGGATCTGCTCCATTGTTCTCTTTTGAGCGATCCGTACGTGGCCAAGAGACCGTCTGCTGCACAACGTTTTTGTTGATTGGTTCACTGCTTGAGATGCTGCTGCAATGTATTTTTGCTGGCATGCTCGTCTGATCGTTGACTCGCCTGAGGCTAACATAATGACATCTGTTCACATATCCAATATGCAGCTGCTTGCAAGGCCACACATTACCATGTGTATCAGTCAAGATATCGGGATGGGGCCTGACCACCACCATCGGAAAGCTGGATTCGTGGATCACTACAATGACATTAAAGAGTGTGGCAAATGCCACAATGGAGTCGTGTCCGGACCAGCAGCCTTCATCTGCAAGTGACCTCACATATGTCGTGAAATCGCTAGAGTTGGGTCCAAGTCTGAATGGCTCGAACACGATGCAGTGTTTCTTTGGGGATGATGTGTCCATTACGTCTCTCTTTCTGACTCTGAAGCACATCCGGAATCGGGGATGTTTTCTCCGTTTTCTCGACGAACAGGTGGCGGTGAGATCCTTCCTCAGTTGTTTTTTTTTTGGACGTCCCAATCGTCGGTCAGGGTAATTTAGGTCTGAAAATTCGCCAGCAAAATAACAAGTAAAACATCTCTTTTGTGAGAAGCAATCGTGCGTTGCCTTTGGGCTACTGCAACTTCCTTGATTTGGATCGCAAAAAGAAATTGCAAAAACCACCGAAAATTTGAATTTCTGGCTTCCGCAGAATTGAGATTTCACAAGTTTATTTGTTTCTTCCTCCGAAGTGGAGAAAGCAGAGGGATGGCATTCAAAGATGCGCGCGGAAAGAGGAAACTGGAACACCCTTCTCATGTCGTGAAAATTGCTGAAACAGACAAAAAAGCTGAAACAGACAACTTCCCCTTAAAACAAACAGCACTGCAAACCACATTACCGTAAGAAGAAGGAATTGCATAGCGCCTGAAATAGTTGGGCACGAAAATTCTTCGCCAGGAATGAAAGAAAAAAAAACAGAAAAAAAATGAAAATTCCCTTCTCGCGGAAGGCAAGATCACACACAACGAATAATTGATGAAAAAATCTCACTTAAACTATACCCGGAAGCGCACACGCATCAATCGCTAACACACAACCGGACACAACACTGTCTTCAGAAGAAAACTGAAAACTTACTCTTGCATCTTTCGTGCCAAAATTGCAGAACCGTTTTCCAAGTCGGCAACGATGATAGTAGCTCTGTCGAAACTAATAGGTACTGACTCTAGCTCATAGAAATGAAAGTGCCACATTGTTTCGGAATTTTCTTGCCATTCGTCCTTCATTTCACAGGCAGTCGGATGGATTATGCTCAATGGACAATTTTTCTCGAATTTTCAAAAGCTGAATGACTATTTTCTGCAATAGTTCTTTTACTTTTTTTATCGTTAATCTCCCTTATGAAACAAGTCATGACATTGTCATGACTTTTTTCATCATGGGAAAATCATGAGAAAACCTTGAGGTTTTGGCCCCATGTTTTTGTCATGACTTTGTCATGATGTGACCAACAAAGCATGATACACATGACTTTATCATGACATTGCCATGCTACAATCATGATATTACCATGATATTGTCATGATTATTTCATGACATTGTCATGATTCTTGCATGATGTTCATTCAAATAACTTTTCAGCAAAAGAATCCGATGCAAGTTCTTTTTTGGACTTCATTGGAACAACCAAACTCTTGCAGCTTTGCACCTGAAGCTGTGCAATAAATCAGGACAATCTGAGTGCTGCCACAGTCCAAGCGTTTTGCCTCATTTTTTGGCGCCGCACCGACGACATATACCTACACGAACATTATATTTTGAAGTCCGATTTGATGATTCGAGAGTTTCCGATAAATATGTCAATAAAATCGTTTGGGTTTCGTTTTGTGAAGTTGCATGGCTGATCGATAGAAATGTGAATATAACACTATATTGCATGCTCTTTCAAATCGCTGTTTTCTACTGAACACGTTTTTGCCGTTTGTGGAATACTTTAATCGAAAATTGGGAATCGCAATGTTCCGACAAGGTGTTTCTCACTTGTGCCACCATCTACCATACAAATAATAGATTTTTTTTATTTTTTTCATGATTTCTGTCATCCTTTTGTCATGACTTTTCCATGATGTTTACTGAGACTTCGTCATGCTTTTGTCATGATTTTGTCATGACATCGTCATGACGCTGGCATCTTGATGTACCTATTCATGATTTTGTCATGTTAAAGTCATGATAAAGTCATGACAATATCATGATCTTCTCTGTCGGATGCAACATCATGGGATTCTCATGCTTTTATCACGACAATGTCATGCTTTTTGAAACATCATATTTTTATCATGATAATCATGGGAAAGTCACGCTAAAATCATGACAAAGTCATGACTTGTTTCATAAGGGCTGTTTTCTAATCTTTGAAATAGTTATAGGAGCAAAATTATCTTTCGCCATTTTTCTATAATAAAGTAATGGTCAAATGAAATCCCTCGTCGCGGAAAGCCCTTCGGAAATTGACGGAAATATATAAAGAAGTTGCAAATGGATCGCACAACAAACTGATGAAATTGCAAAACCCTCACAAAAAGGTGGTTCCGAAGTAGTTTGTCCATCTGGTCTTCTCAACAAAAATAGTTCCCGTTTTTCTTCTGTGTCAAAATTCGGAGGCTGAGCAGGCATTCCATTCGGACCCCCGAACTCTCTCCAACGACCTGGGAACTTCACATCGAGGTGAATTCAGACAGCATGGCCATAATGATGCGGAAAACATATCCCATTTTGGTTGACGGAAAATTAGGATTTTTCTCTTTCTTTTTTATCCATTTGATATTCCGATATTGCATCACTCTTTGGGGTGTTGCGTTTTCTTCCGTAGAAAGAATAGGTGTCCTGAAGTGTGGAGGCACTTCGTCCTTCTGCAGAAGAAACGTTCATAGAGTTGATTTGTTAAATGAAACTAGCGATAAATTTTCCAAGGGCTAGAACATGGCCTATATTAACTGAGCTTTCGAAACTCACAGAAACACACGAAATTGTAAATAAAACATAAAAAATGCAGAAAGGGATGAATTAAAACAGAAAAGGTTAAAACTCAAAAGAGAAAAGTAAAATAAATAAATTATACGACAAACGATACCAAGATGAAACACATTAAAAACACACTTTGGTGAACGGTCCACGCACTTAACTGGCAGTCCACTTTCCGTCCCTCAGCAACAAGGAAAGTTTCAACTGATGGACACAAAAAGGTTAATGATCCAGCACGGTGGCTGTAAACTTAACTTTGGTTCTGAGACTAGCTCGATAAATTCTCTTCGGCCCTCAAATGATCCGGTAACTATCGAATCTGGCTTGCCAGGTATGACATGGCCTTTTTGTGAGTCGGCTCAACAGGGATGTGCAACCAAATGCAAAAGGTTGTCCCAAAATTCAACTGAAAATAGAAAAGGGTATGGCAACACCCTTGTGATATTCTGCAGTGTGCGTAAACCAAAAGTTAGCCGAGAAGTTTTCCCAACCCGATGAGTGTATTTGGGATTCACAGAAATTTGAAATGTGAAGTGTGTCTTGAAAACCCCCACAACAGACATTTGTCAATTCTCCTTCCATATGCATGAAGAAAACGTTAATGAGATTTAGAGAATTGACTCGGTGTATCCATGAAAAATATCCAAAAACCTAATGTTGAAAAGATTCAGTGCAATGCTTCAAAAATGTACTCGATCTTCAACAAACGTCTTGTGAAGAGATGTTGCACGTCTCACAGAAAAGGTTTGGCGGAATGTGATATTTGTGAACTTGTTTTGATGTCCCAAAACCTTATTGGCTGTCCTATTTTCACCACTCTTCTCCGCAAAGACCACTCATTTCTGCAAAGACATCTTGAGGCGAGGCCTTCCCTACCCAACAGTCCAGAACTATGTTACCCCAGCAAAGACTTACCCCCGCAGAAGTTATGTATTCCTTGGGGTTGCTATTGTTCCGAACAGCAGAAGTGTTCTGCAGCAGAATCCATAAATAGCCAGAAGGAGTAGCCAAGAAATGTTCAGGCTAATCAATTATGCCCCAAAATCGGTGGCACAGCAAGGGCTAAGATATTTTGCCCGATCAACAATCCTAAATTGTCCTTGAGTGGAATAGAACAAAATCCAGACACTGCCTAAACTGAACACCAAGCGCAAAAAGGTTCACCGCACTGAACCTCTACCATTGAAGCCGGCAGGACTGAAAATGAAGTGCCAAATGATTCGAACTCAGTTCAGTCCCGTCGTTTTGCACGCTTCGGAATTCGCAGCGAAGTTGTTATCTGCGAATTTCAGTACAATTGCCTGCCAAACGAACACAAGTGATGACGTAGAAAAACCAGGACATATTGAGTTTGCACTGATATTGAACTGTCATGTCAGCTTCAAGCGAAAGCTCGTCATGCCATAGTTTGTTGGCAGGAAACACACTTCCTTTCATTTATTTGTTAAAATTTATTAATTTATAGTCGAATGTCAAGACATGTCCAACAGTAAAATATGACAATCAAGCAAAAACTACAGAAAAATAGCTAAAGCCAAAAGGCGGCAAAATTAAAAAAGTAAACAAAAAAGGGCGCAGAAAAAAACGAAATTGGCACAAGTGAGTGAAAAAGGCCGTCAGTGTTCACATTCGGGTAGAGTTTTCAAAGTTTATGGTAAAGTTCTGTCTGTGAATGAATGGACTCTCTTCAGTTTTATTTTCAGTCTGCATTGAAATTTTCAAAAAAGAGTGTACGGTTTGCATCAACGCAGAAACTGGTCTTCTATTTTTTATTATTTGTGCTTGCAATATCGATTAGCTCATAATAATCACCAAACAACAGGTGTTCTATTGTTTTGATTTTCGTCGTCGCGGCATCGTGCCTTGCATCTGCGACCTTTCTTTTGAGCGAATGACTGGCCTTTTCATACGTTGAACAAGAGCCGAAATGCTTTTGCGGCCTTTGGTTTCAGCGATTGAAAGCTCATCGCTTGCTGGCGACGATTTTGCTGATAACAGAATTGAGCAATCAGCTGCATGCTGGCTACACACGCTTCGGATATTCGAAAACCGACCCGGTCAGAGGGAGTAAAGTCCCGGCTGAAATGATATCCTGCGCGATTCCGTTTGGCAGTTTTTTGTTTGTGTGCATAGGTTTTTGTAAATACCAGCTTGACGCACGTTCCCGCTATCGCAATTCGCCAAATTTGCAATTTTGACAACAAACTCCGGAAAATGATAATCTGCAAATTTGTGTCAGTCGAGAAGCGGACAATGCCGCGACGTCAAGGCGATCGATTGATTTTAACTTTACAGAAAGGCATGGTGGCCGGAAGGTTCCTGATTTGAGCGGCTTCCGATCTTATCGAGTTCCACAGTTGGCGAATGGCCCGCAATCGGTCCTCATCTCATTGGTCGCTGCATCCAAGAGGATGTGTAGGGCCTATGTAACATTGGACCCTATGGAACCTTATGAACTTATGGGACCGTGTGGGACCGTGTCAAAAATGCCACAATCAATCTGAGACCCCACGAGGCCATATGGCACCTTATGGGACCTTGTAAATATGATGAGATTTGATCTCATTGAGTGTCATCATTTACACGTGCGGAAAAACCAATCAACATATTTCCGTGTCTTGGCCGCTTCAATGTCACATGGTTTCTATCGCCCACATACAAGGACACTGGTGGCATTGCAGGACAACTGGGAATGGGATCCAATATTTTGATGCCGCTGGGAACGGAAATGCAGAAGGAAATCTAAAAAAAAACGGAACCACGTTTAGTAGCATAGCAGAGTAAAATACTTTTTAAAGACCAAGTAGGGCGACGGGATCGGATGGAATAAGCTTTCGCTTTATCGCGTTGATCGATCAGGCCCATATCACAAGCGCCGGTCAAAACATGAAAACAAAAAACGGCAGAATGCAAAGAAATAGAATCAAAACGTCCGCAGCTACTGAAACCGAGCCGGCAAGGCGGCTGCCCCACTTTTGAGAAAAGCAACGAAGAACATTCACTTTTATTGGAGGATAATATTCTCGCCTGGGGTGTACATAAATTGGCTGCCTGAACTTTACAAATTGGTGGGCAAGGGAATACCATCCCTCGCGGTTCTGGGGAAGAAACTATTAAAATATGGGTTGAACCGAGAAAAAGAGGAGCTCGTACATGGGTATTAAAATGAGTTCGACGCGCAGTATCAATGCCGATGCGTGTGAATGAAAGGGGAAGCGTGGATCGCCTTGACAGAATGTCAGAGAAAAGGGCCAAACGCCACGTGTGTCAAGACAGCCGACCATTTATGGAAATTGACCCTGAAATCGAGTTCACTTAATTTGTGCTGGATTTGTGCCGCAAAATTTTTAATTTGTACCGCGTCCGGAAAGCTGGAAAGCACTTTTTTAATGGTCGGCTATCTTGACGTCAATACAGCCGACCACTTTTCAAAAAACGTACCAGCGTATTTCTGATAGGAAAACGCTTTATGCCATGAATTTGTGCTCTATTTGTGCCGTCCATAACCATCTACACGTTAATTTGTACCGCGTCCGGAAAGCTGGAATTCCCACTTTTTTAATGGTTGGCTATCTTGACGTCAAGACAGCCGACCACTTTCCAGAAATCGTGCCAGCGCATTTCCGATCGGAAAACGCTTTATGCCATGAATTTGTGCTCTATTTGTGCCGTCCTTAACCATCTACACAATAATTTGTACCGCGTCCGGAAAGCTGGAATTCCCACTTTTTTAATGGTCGGCCATCTTGACGTTAAGACAGCCGACCACTTTCCAGAAATCGTACCAGCGCATTTCCGATCGGAAAACGCTTTATGCCATGAATTTGTGCTCTATTTGTGCCGTCCTTAACCATCTGCACAATAATTTGTACCGCGTCTGGAAAGCTGGAATTCCCACTTTTTTAATGGTAGGCTGTCTTGACGTCAAGACAGCCGACCACTTTCCAGAAATCGTACCAGGGCATTTCCGATCGTAAAACGCTTTATGCCATGAATTTGTGCTCTATTTGTGCTGTCCATAACCATCTACACATTTTTGTACCGCGTTCGGAAAGCTGGAATTTCCACTTTTTTAATGGTCGGCTGTCTTGACTGGACAGCACAAATAGAGCACAAATTCATGGCATAAAGCGTTTTACGATGGAAATGCCCTGGTGTGATTTCTGGAAAGTGGTCGGCTGTCTTGACGTCAAGACAGCCGACCACTTTCCAGAAACCGTACCAGCGCATCTCCGATCGGAAAACGCTTTATGCCATGAATTTGTGCTCTATTTGTGCCGTCCATAACCATCTGCACAATAATTTGTACCGCGTCTGGAAAGCTGGAATTCCCACTTTTTTAATGGTAGGCTGTCTTGACGTCAAGACAGCCGACCACTTTCCAGAAATCGTACCAGGGCATTTCCGATCGTAAAACGCTTTATGCCATGAATTTGTGCTCTATTTGTGCTGTCCATAACCATCTACACATTTTTGTACCGCGTTCGGAAAGCTGGAATTTCCACTTTATTAATGGACGGCTGTCTTGACTGGACAGCACAAATAGAGCACAAATTCATGGCATAAAGCGTTTTACGATGGAAATGCCCTGGTGTGATTTCTGGAAAGTGGTCGGCTGTCTTGACGTCAAGACAGCCGACCATTAAAAAAGTGGGAATTCCAGCTTTCCAGACGGGGTACAAATTAATGTGCAGATGGTTATGGACGGCAAAAAAGAGCACAAATTCATGGAGTTTTGAGTTCATCTGCTGGAATGTGGAGTTTATTCACAAAATCACAACTGGGATAACGATAACTCAAGAAGACTATAAAACAATGCTCGAATATAACGATGATTTCACAAAACCAACAGAGTCCAATCCAATGTCTGTCGCACAGATGCCCCTTTGGTCACGCAACACTCTTTGCTGCGATGTATCGCTTTTGCCGATCGAAACTCGTGGAAAACTTTGAAGGTCTCGGCGGGATTGAAGCGACTTCTCCGTTCGGGGGATCACGAGCGACTGCTTCGTCCGGGGGATCACTGGCGACTGTTGCATGGGTTTTGACAATTTTCTCGATAACTCAATCTGGTTTTGACTCGGAAGGAACGAGTGAGGTTGGATAACCACATCGAAACTTCATAAATTTCGCTTGCTGAGGGCTGTTTATATTGCAGCAAATTCGAAAATGCGCTTTGTTTTCTCATTTTTAACTTATTGAAATGGGGTTTTTGACGGTAATACAGTGAAAATAGCTATTTTCAGTGGAAGGTCAGTTGAAAATGAAGCGCCTGGGCGTTTTCATGGTGGTGAGAGATTTTTTCAAGACCATTTTTCTGAACAAAATGTGACAAAATCATACCGGTATATGTATCCATAAATGAGAAAGTTATTTCAAGTTTGTTTTGCTTTTTTGTCAAAATTTGCAGCGCCGGGAGCCAGTTTTCCCAAAAATCAAATGATGCGAATCGGAGTTGAACATCATTTTCGCGGTTTCAACCGCGGTATTCCGCGGTTGAACATCATCTGGTATTCCGCGGAATTTTTCGACCTTCCGAAAAGATGTTGTTCCGCGCACCCATGGAAGTAGTTAATAAAACTGGAAGCAACAAAGCCCAGCGAAAATGGTTCCAGGCTGTGTTTCTCTTTTCACCCGCAAATGCGCCGGATAATTTTTTTCCAATCCACTTCCGCGGACCAGGCGCTCGCAACAGCCAATCCCGTCGTCTGAAATTGTGACGTCATCATTTTTGTGATTTTTGCCTTGCCACCGCTTTTTGCCATTTGGCATGTTTGCCACCGCTTCGCAACTCTTTCCAGGGTCACAATGGGGTTAGGTTTGGTCAGGTTTGGTTTGGTTGAGTTGGGTTTTGAAAATTGGCTGGAATTCCCATCTACCAATCAGAGACGCGCATGCGGAAGTGGATTGGGAAAAAAATATGCGAATGCGCCACCACATTGGCAAGAGCGATGGCGAAGCCGCTGACGGTCCGCGGTGCGATGCCCACAGAAAGGGTTCTCTTGAATTTGGTGACGGATTTTGATGAAACTTGCTGTGGTGGAAAGCTGAAAATGAGCGAATTTAGGTACCTACTCGTATGTGTAGGTACTGATCCCAAACTTTCTGCGGGTCAACTTCGCAATGATTTGAGGAATGTAACGTGTTGAAGTTAAGATATGTTATCAAATTCCGGGTTATTGCCACATATTTTCAATGATTGTGCGATTTCTTCCGTTGTAACATGGTTTCGAGCTGTGAAAAAGTTGTGGAGGAAGCTTTCAGATTTCCAAAAATACCAAAATTATTGCATTTGAGCACCATTTGACTATTTTGTTAAGCAGATCGTGACATGCAAGCATTGTTTCGTTTTCGACACAGGACGCGAGTTCACAAACGAGAAAGAAGTCTCGATGGAAATCGAAGGGCAATGTACTCCGCTCGGTTTAAGAGGCGGGACTGAAGTGGATTTCGCGGATTGACGATGGGTCAGTGGTTTGGAGAATGGAGATCTGTCTTTCGTGCTGGAGGACCTAGGTTCGATTCCCCGATGCCAAAAGACGCTATTATTCATGCCCTTTTACATTTTTTTTTAAACTTTTGCCTGAAATTGCATTGCTTGTAATTGCATAACTGTTATTGTTGTCATATTTTTGATAGGAGGTAACTCCGAAAAAATATAATTGAAATTGAAAAAAAGGTTTTTTAATTTGTTTGGTGGACATTGTGGCTGCAGGCGTTCACCAAGCAGAATGCGCACACCATCATGCAGCGAATGTGGGAAGGTTTCAATTGGCCTCAATTCCGTCGAAAAAAAAAACGATGAATTCCGATGACACTTCTCGGGATGTGGTTTGGTAATCAGGGACGCGTATTTTGTTTATGTAGACTCTAGACGAATCGCCAAGCGGTCCACATCCCGATTTTGCGCGTGCAAAAAGAAATCAAAATAAACCAGCCAAGCCTGCACAATTTTGACCTGCCAAACCCATCCCTCCCATATTTACCAAAACCATTTTCTTTGTTCAGAGTGTTTTCCGACTTTTTTTTGTCGGTTGGGTGTTTTTGTGTGGGTTTTAATGGAAAAGAGCCACAATCCGTGCAAATTTGTCAAGTGCGGGCATTTGCGTTGAAAGTCCTCAAAATTTCGTCATTTGTGGGTCATTTTCTTCATATTTTCTTCATGTCGAAAGGAAATTTCTTGCCTTTTTTCACCCTGCCAAAACGTTGATCAACACTGCAGATTGGGAGGAAGTATATGAGCAAATTCCGAAATCGTTATTTTCAGCGATCCCAATTTGGACCTTTGGATCATCAAATTCAGATGATCCAGATCGTTACCAGTTCACTTCTGCCCTATTTTATTTCTTCCAACTTACGTTCTTGGCGCTTTTGCTGCCGCTCCCCATTGCCGCATTTCAAAAAAGCGGGCTCAGCGGCCGTCTTCGCAAGTTTTACAACTGAAAAATGCCAAATTGATCCAAAATTGCACAAAATGCATGCTGTGAAGAACTACGTCCTTCAGTCTACTGCCAGGACTCCACTTCATGGAATATTCGCTGGGGCCCCGTCCGCATTGGACCATGGATGCGACACCTGTCGCTGTCCATTTTAGAAGTGCCTGGAAATTTTTTCCCATGTGCTCTCAGGGCATTCTGGGGGACAACGGCCTCACAGTCGAGAAATGCCCCGCCGCGGCTCACGTGCTCGCCCAGCATGTGATACTGGCTTGCCCTGGTGGGAGATTGGCCACTGGAACACCAATTTTGCCCCCGACTGAACTAAAATTTCAAAATTTTCACCTGCTTCTGGGAGGCTTCTCCCCCCAGACCCCCCACCAGGTGCTCTGCCCCTTCGAACCCCGCTGGGTTTCTGCCCAGACCCCGATTACTCGTGAATTCCTCGACCGTCTGCGGACTTCGCCCATATCCTTTGATGCTACACCCCTGCATTGTCATTGTCGTTTATTCTATCTTTGAACTGTATGACTCCAGCCCGGCAGAAACGTTTGTGTGGTGAAAGCATATCCTAGAGCCTGGTAGTGGTGCATTCCACCCAAAAATAAAAACGAAAATCGTCAAAAAGAAGAACGGAATGCGCGTTGTGCATTGTATTCTCTGCGTCCATTCCCAATTCCCATTCTTTTGCCAACGTGGTGGCGCATTTGCGACAGAAAATGGAAACACAAGGTGGAACCAGTAGCTTTGCCAGGATTTCCAGATTGGGGGGGGGGTGTGGAGATTTTCAGGGGGTCCTATTTCGAGGAAGGATCTGGGCGCAGCTCAGAAGGGGGGTCTGGGGGCCGGAGACCCCCAGTATTTAGGGTCTGGGGCAGCGCCCCAGTGGGGTTCCAAGGGGCAGAGCCCTGGCGGGGGGTCTGGGGGGTGGAGCCCCCCCAGAAGCTGTGGAAATTTTGAAATTTGAGCGATCATTTTGGGGTCAAAATTTGTGTTCAAGCGGCCAAATCTGCCATGGCGAGCCAACAGCACGGACCACCTGTGTCTTTGTTGGCAGCCACCAAACTGATTCGACTCAC
>JASGXE010015051.1:0-35570 GCA_030068105.1 Sinentomon sp. SZTP_YWyxl
TACCCCGCCCCCACCTGGCCTGAAGAGTGATGGCGATGCCCAGACGACGGATTACCAGCGGTCAGACCTCTTTGGGAATTGGGGGTCTGCCTTTCCAGAAATTGCCTTTCAGGGTTTGTGCAGCAGCCAAGGAACATTTTCCTTGACTTTTCCAGGTTTTTCAGATGGAAATTTCAGACATTTAGGCCGGAGAGATCTCCGATGCTTTTTTAAAACCACCGGTGAAAGTTGCGGATTTCCACGTTTTCGGGGGGAAGGGATCGATAATATCCTCAACTCTCTCCGGTGGTTTTGAAACAAGCAACAGAGATCTCTCCGGCCTTAGGCCTGGCTTTGTTTCATATGCCCCAAGTGTGGCATGACCTTGCATAACAATACAAAGAAGAAAAAAAGATGAAGAAATCCAGTCAAGCCCTGTTCTAAAGAACCTAAGACGAATTTACTTTCTGGAGAAAGAGAAATTTCCAAGAAAAACCCTGACTTTGCAGAGAACTTTCACAAATTCCCTGACTATTCCAGAATGGCAAAATTCCTGGACAATTCCAGGCTTTCCAAGTCTGCCTGCAGACACCCTGCTTTTCCCAAGGAGCTCCTCAACAATTGAAAAAAAAAACCGGACATGTCCACACACACTGGCGCTTGGCGGCGAAATTCGCTCCCAGCGATTTTGGAAAGCCATTTTCATGTTTCTTTCCCAGGTTTTCCGAAGGATGTTTTTCAAGACTTTCTTTTGTGACAGTAAAGGGCGCCCATGACCGTAGGCCTCAAAAGAGGAGACCGCGGCAAACCCAGCAAGGTTTCAAGGGACTGAACTGCTGGCAGATGGTTTGGGAGTAGCAGAGACCTTCCAAAGACAGAGCCATTCAACAAGAAAAAGTTCTCAGAATGCTGTCAGATGATAACTTTCAAAGTTTTTGCCACAACATCGACTGAGTTGCACTTTGTTTGTGGGGAAGAGTCCAATGCCTTCAACTTCAACCGCCAGCACACGCACACCACTCATACCAGCATTCCATATCGCGAGATGGAAGCTCCTTCAGGTACAGTCCATTATTATGTCATTTTTGACGTCACTTTTGAGTTTTGACGTCTCCTTGTCATTAAATGGCAGGGTATTATCAATTTTAGTTGTCACAACAATGAAAAAATGGGATGTTTTTTCATCGCCATTTTACTTGGATGACACAGTGACAAAGCCCAAGACTCTGCGTCATTGATAAGCGCCACGATGACACAGCGAAAATAGCATTATGAGACGGTTGAGCACTACAGACCGTGGTTCAAGGATGCACTGCAGGCCCATGGGCATCCAAACTTATGAGGCTGCCAGTCATTAAATGACAAAGATGCGTCAAAAATGAAATAGGCCTGATGGAACTGCACCTTTCGACACCACAGACCACAGCTTGACACAGTTGGAGAGTCAAAACCAATCTTTGGAACTTTTTCCATGGACACAGAAACAGACGCACGTGTTTTCCGAACAAACAGCTGCTAGAAAGCGGGATGCAAGAGAGAGAGAGAGGGGGGGAGGGTGGGAGGGCGAGGTGTGCCCTTGGAGAGGGAGAGAGAGCTGAACAAGAACAACGGTCAAGTGGTCGGGAAGGCCAGCACCAAAAGAAAAGATAAGGAGGAAGAAAAATTCGCATTCGCGGCGCCACCGACAGCGACAACTGGCAAAACTTTCGCAGGACTTTGGAAAATGCCAAACTGTGTTTGTGCTTGCAGGGGAGAAGAGACGAACTAACCGCGAGAAGGCAGCACTTTTCGTGTCGCCACGCTGCGACAGTGGCGTCAGTTGTGGCGTTGCTGCATGCAAGGCCAGGGTGAAACGAAAACAGCCCAACCACCCACCTTCTCCTTCTCCCGTTCGTTCTGCGAAAATGACCCAATCCAATCAGACAGAACTGGCAAACTCGGCCTATAAATCGGAATAAATCGGTACAGGGTGCTTCTTCGGGCACCCAACAACACAAAAACCTCAACCCAAGATCCTTTCTCAGCAACCGAGGTCCACCAGCCTTTTTCCACTCCAAGCCCTGCCTTGTCCTCCCCCAGCCGGACAATGCATAATGCATTCCAAAACGTTTGTTTAGTCCCAAAGATTAATGGAAACGACACATCACAGCGAGACGAGCGAGCCTTGGCCCTGGATCCCCCCCAAGCAGCGGCCCACATTGGCTGAGGATAGAAGAACACCAAGGGCAGGACAGGTTTGACGATAATTCCATGAAGATTGAGAATAGGATGAAGGGCAAGCGCATGACCGAAGACAGAGATGAAGATTAGTGTCACCGAGGACAGAGGAAAAAGACAAAAAGAGGATCAAAATACCTGAAAGGTAAAATACTAAACTGCCCGGACAAAATATCCAAAAATGTGTGAAATTATTTTCCAGTGTGTAAAAATATTCGTTATTTTCCAATTTTCAAAGCAAAATATACCCAAGGTGTGAAAATTATTTTCCAAAACACAATATCCAACCCAGTGTGTGAAATTATTTTCAAAAAACAAAGATCCTTCTTTGTTTGACATTACACTGAACCGAAGCTTTCTTCTTTTTTTAATCCACGATTTGCTGGTGATGCATCGCGAAACCAAACAAAAAAAAAGTCTTCTGATCATTGGGATGATTCTTTTCCCCCAAGTGAGGAAAGTTTCTTCCGTTGGTTGTCGAAAAGCAGAGAAAACGGTGCAGGGGAATTCGACCTCGGAAAAAAAGTTCGGGGTAGTGCCGCAACCGCATCACACGAAGCGATGCCCTTTCTGCAAGTCAAGATTCCCTCACCTCGATCAAAATCCGCTGATCCTTCTCGCTGGGGAAACTCGATCACCCCGGTGAGTAGAGGGGACCGGTGACTGGGGCAGAACGAACTGAGGCAGAATTTTTGCATTTTTGGAGGCTGATTTTTTTCATTTCTGCGGGTTAGGGAAGGTCAGGTTAGGTTAGGTTAGGACAGGTGTAAGCTACCACCTCCAAGCAAAAACTCCCTCCAAAACTCCCTCCTTTGTCCAATTCTACCTCAGTCCAATTCTGCCTCAGTCCAAATCTGCCTCAGTCCGTTCTATCCCAGTCCCCCGATCCGAGTAGAGGCCAGAAAAGCTGGACGCGCCTTTTCAAAGCGCCCTGTGATGCAGACCATTGTTTTGACAGGCAATGCCAAGGTCACGTGGGCAAACGAAAGCGAAACGAATTTCGCACAAAAACACCACAGAGTTATGTTTTTTTTCTTTTTTCAAATGGTTGGCCTGTGAGCCTCAGCAGAAAAACGCCGCAACGCACTTGCGCCACTGCGAAAAGCGGAGAGGTGGAGAGGGAGAGAAAAAAATTGAAAGATAAATACGCAGTACGTTCCGATGGTTTGGAGCAGAAACCTCTCTTTCTCTCCCCACGTGTCCGGAAACCAACAAAAATGCATGTTCGAATCGAATCGACGTGATGGGAACCAAATCTGGCAGCCACATCAACTGACTTAACTGCAAACGTGGGTCCAGTGTCCAGTCCAGGAGGAAATGAATGCAAAAAACGCAGACGATTTATGGATTGGCGGAATCAAAACCAAATTGCGTCAAGAAAAAAATAATTTGTCGTGAGAAGCAGGCAAGCACGGCTGACGAAAAAACGCGCACACTCGGCGATGCTGGGCCACGAAACGAGGAGTAAATGATATCAGTGAGCAAAAAATGGACGGCATTCGCATCGATTCGTTTGTGACACCCAAAAAATGGACCCACAGATGTCAGACGAGTTGCGTTGGGTTGGTTGGGTTAGATTTGGTCTTTCTTACCCAATGTCACCAACCTAACCAAACAAACCAACCATATGCTTGTGGGTCCATGTTCCTTGGTGTCGCCAACGAATGGATACCAGCGACTGGAATTCGAAAGCTCCCAATCTGACAAAAACCCATCCCAAACAAAAAAAACAAATTTTCAAAGTTTTCCCGAAGAAGTCGTTTTGAGATGGGACACAACAATTACACGATTGCAGGTAACCATTTCCATAAAAAGCCGTGCAATTGAGTCCCCCTTTGATGACAGAAATACGGCACAGAATGTGCCTTTTCTCTGTGTCGTGCTGTGTGCAACTATGGCTCTGACATCGGCAAACGGTTATCTTTTTACATTTTCTTTGTTTTCGGTGGGTAGTTCCTGCTTTATTTTCCTCTGTGTTTTTTGCGGGCTGCCGGCTGAGCAAAAATATGGGGGTTTCATCGTTTTCTTGTTTTGGTACGTTAGACTGGTTAGATTGGGTTTGGTTAGGTCCAGATTTTTGAAGCTGGCGCTAAAGGGGGCACACAATTGCACTGCAAAGAGGACGGCTGTTTTCTGAAAGTGTTTCCCTGCGATAGTGCTGCCAGCAAAAATGAAAAATGTGAAATGATTGTAAGCAATTTCGAATACCCATCTTTTTCTTGACACAGCATTCCTTCAAATTTCCTGAAGCATTTGTGCACAATGTGTTGATCGCGGAGACAGGGGGAGGGAGGATAGAGGGGGAGGGAAGGGAGTGAATGGATGAGAGAGAGGAGAGAGAGAGAAGGGCAGTGCTCAAAGTGCATGGGAGCTCTGGGAGCGTGCGCTCCTGCCCGCCCTGAGGGTGTGGGAGCGCAGCTCCCACACGCCCTGAACCCTCAGCGTTCCCACAGTTGGAAAACCATCAAAAAACGCTCCCACAGAGCTCCCACATGGAGCACTGTGGGAGCGCTTTTTGACTCAAGTTCTTGCCGACTTGTGGCTGATCCAAATCCAAAAGTGTATTACATTGTGTAGACTGTTGTGAAGACATAAGTTTGGATATTGGAAATCTTCAGAAAAGGAAAATAAGCAGTGCCAAAATATGGGCAGACACAGTCCAATTCAATCTCTCATCTGTTTGAATCAAATACCACTTGCTCAAATACCACACTCCAGCATGGTCACGTCATCTTCTGACGGATGCATGGATCATTGTCATTGGTCAAAGAATTCGGCAACTGCAAGCTGAAACAGTTCGAATAGTTCCTACGAGTATTCATTGCCAGTGCTGGGATAGTGTGGGATTGTGCAATTTTGGTCAAAACGAATTGATCTTTGGCGCACCTTTTGTGCTGGCAGTGTTTCAGCTGTCCCTATATGCACAGAGAGAGACAGAGAGGGAGAAAGAGAGAGGTGAGAGCAAGGAAAGGAAGTTCGCTTTTCTCCAAGAGGCGATTTCCAACTTTCACGAAAAATTTGCAAAAAGTTTCCCAACTTTCGTCAGTTTCCCCAAATGTTTCAGGGGAGTTCCCCCCACGCACCTGGCAATATTTTCATCAGTTGTGCAATTTTTTCTGCTGTAATCCTGCCATCGATCTGCGGAAGAGTTAGGCACCTGTTATGAAAGCTTTCTGGTTTCCAAAGATACCAGCATCATATTGCATTTGAATGTCATTTGGCATCTTTTATCAATGAGATAATTCAAAACGGAATTTATTTTTGTCATGGAAACAACACGCAACATTGTCAACAATGATACAAGCGATGATGGTGCCGAGTTGAATTCTCTCATAGATAAAGAAGTTGTCATTTATGATGATCAAATGCAATGATTTGGGTGTCTCTAGAAAGCTGGCTTTCCAGAGACTCTAGGCCTTGAGAAAGCTGTTCCGCAGGTCGATTGGATATTGTCGTAGAAAAATCGTGCAATTTATGCAAACGTGCGACAGGAATCTCAACTCTTGGCACTCTTTTACTTCAATGATTCCGTTCGAAGGATGATTTCGCAATTATTGTTCTGAGGAACGTTTTCAAGCGTTGGCGTTGCACACGCCTGGAATTGCCTTTCCTCACCTTTCCGAGACAAGTTTCATCAAAATACACCTGTTCCATCAAGAGAAAAAACCTTCTGTGGGCAGCGCACAGCGACCCAACGTTCACTCGCATTGTCTGTTCCCATTTTCCACCCACTGTTGGTCACAGCCCAACACTGCCGTTGTAGGCACCTCCTGATGTCTTGCCAACCTGACAAGATGTGCCACAAGGATGACTCCGGCTGGTTTTTAACACTCGTGAGCTGGGCCAAGGTGCTCCGAATGCTGGAAGTGTTCTCTCTTCAAAAACGTTTGAACTTTGATTTTAAACTTTATGTTTTTGGCATTGGTCAAGAGTTTTTGGCAAACAAAACCAGTGCAAAAGTATACCTTGTGTGGGTTTTTTGCTTTTGTCCAATTGCAAATGTGCAGAAAATATCATTAGGTACCTCTTTTTGGTGTTTTTCGCACCCAATCAGTGTGACATTCTCAAGAGTAGCATATAGCCAGTCGGAAAAACAGCAATGCATGCCAAATGTGCTTTCCTGTACCCAACCCAGGAAGTGATTCATGGTATGGCTCAGGACTTTTTCGGCTTCCTTGCAAACCAAGTGAGATGCACTGAAGCAAATATTCCCGCAATAGAATGGGCAACATGACCTTCTGCGGGAGAACGGTATCATATATCCTAACCACAACATGGCAGTTTTACCAAAACATTGAATTCGTCAAACGTCAAAAACTCAGTGACAACAGAACTATGAATTTCAAGGCATTGACCCACTCCAAAAGAAAATTTTCGTTACCTGCTTGATGGATGAAGTGCACTCTTTGAGGGACGAAAGTGCCCTCGTCGAGGGACGAAGTGCCCCCCTCGAGCGACGAAGTGCCCTCCTTGAGGGATGAAGTGCCCTCCTTGAGGGGCAAAATGCCCTGCTATTTTTCCATGTGCCCTTTTTTGAGAAAGCGCTCCTGCCCTTTTTTCGGGACACTTTGAGCACTGGAGAAGGGTGAGTTTTCGACGGAATGTTTTGGGTGTGGTTTTTGGGTCATCCTTGGCCAACAGAACTTCCACAAAAGTTGCTGCTCAAAATGCAGGAAGGAGTATGGAATTCTGATATTGATAAAAAAAAAGGCCCAAATAATTATCACACAAAACAAAGAAACCAACCTTGATGGGAATGTCCATTGGTGACGGCGTAAGTCCAGGCCGAATGTTGACTTGGTGGCCCTCGCGGTCGAACGACTGTCGGCGGTGGAGGGTCGCCAACTTCGACACCATTGAACACTGCCGCGGCCGCACTGCGGTTCTTCAGCCAGGGGTTAACCTTCGGCGGTTCGGCAGGCTCCGGGGACGGCGCGTGATTGGTCGACTTGGAGTCACTCGCCTCCCCATTGGTCAAGTGGTCATTGGAAGACGGGTCACCGGGTGATTCGCTGTGATGATCGCCGTTCGACAGGCATGCTTTGTTGGGGGGCTCGGGGCCCATGTCCCTGTCCATGTTTCGGTATCTGTAGTCGGGATCTCGGTTGTCAAAGGCCCTGTGATCACCTCCACCATTGCTGAACGACGAACGGACGAAATACCTGCTGTTCACATTGGCAGCAAATGAAACATGTCTTCTCTGCACGTCGCTGCTCCTGTGCTGGTAATAGTGGTTCGAGTCACGCCAGTCTCGGAAATGGTTGCCACCGGGGGCCGGGAATGTTTCGCGACCGCCCCCGCCCACGCCCGGGTGGTTCTGGTGACGGCTCTGGTGGGACGAGGAACGGCGGCCGGGCACTGATTTCCATGGCAACTCAGCTGACGTGGTTGTGGTTGCACTTGCGTCGGGTTTCGTGCTCACTGCTGCAGTCTCGGCAGCTTTTGAGTTATTGCAGGTGGCTGCCTGAGTGGAGGCAGTCCCCGATTGCGTCGACACCTGGATGTTGGAATTTTCCGGCAGAGGCGCGGCGTTCACACCGATGTTTTCCTTGTTGCTTCCCGTGCTGCTCGAACTGCCCGATCGTTTGTTGAGCACAACGTTCGCGTAGCTGACCCCCAAAACGGTCGGGGCGCCCGCCGCCACGGTCGCCACCGAACTGCCCGAGGGTTTGCTCGACATGGTTCACTTTGCCGCACCTTAAGTCACCCAAATAAGTTGTTTCAGAGGGCAACAGAGTCTCTGCCGCATCAATCGATCAAACTTCGTATGACCCCAAAACCAACCACCACACAGTTCAAAGTTCAACTTCAACAACGATAAACTGAGCACAGAAACGTCAGAGGTGGGGAGTCCACGTTTCACATTAGCATGCATAATGACTGACCAGAAAGTGGCTTGGCGAACGATCGCACACGGCCAAAAAATATTGTTAATAGACCTAAGTTCAGGAAAGAGAACAAAACGAATAGGTAAAAATTAAATATTAAGCAATCACGGATTGTGATGACAAAGGCCGCAATGGGATTCCTACTTTCGTCAAAAATAAAAAGGAAGCATTACACCTAAAATAAAACGGTTCAAGAAATGGAAAAATAATTGTTTTGAAGGGAAGGGAAGGCCGTGGCAGTTCAAATCAAATGAAGGGAAGAAATTTCATTGCAAATGTTCGGTAACAGGGAGAATTGTGGAGGGAAGGCATTTCGTTCACTGTAGTTTTTGGAAAGGGTGGATAATTGTGAAGGAGAGACATTTTGTTTCTGTTCCGGAAAAGGGAGGATTACGAAGGCAAGTATTACGAAGGACATCAATAGTTACTGAGACTTGTGTATTTTGAGTGGGCCAATTTCAAATCTCTACTCATGTATTTTGAGAAATGGTCTTTTGAAAGAATGTCTGAAAAAATTGGGCTTGATTGCTTTTCAAGTTTTGTGAAAATTAACAATTTTGTATACACGTCTTTGAGATTTCATCCAAGTGCATAAAATTCAAAGAAAAATCGGAGAAGCTGGTGGACTTTAATGGCTTTTGGGGCCAAAAACCCCTGACCACTGTTGCATGCTCTGTGCGTGGCAAATAGAAAAAGTGAACCGAAATCTCTGGAGAAAAACGAGAAATGTGTACCAAAAACAGTGCGGCCAGCTGACATTTGCCGACATTCGAAAGACCACTGTAGGAATGCATGAGAAGAGATTTGAAATTGATCAGCTCGAAATTTGTGAGTCTCAGTAATTATTGATCAACCCTCGTACAAACAAAGGTATAAAAATCCAGAAACAGGGAGAATTATTATTCAAGGAAGACACTTCGTTGAATGTTTGAATGTTTGGGGAAAGGGAGAAAGAGAATCACAGGCCAACCCTGTATCTTTTCTTGCCAATGCTCAAACTTTTCTTCGAATTTCTCCTTTCCAAAGATCTTTCAACTGCTCATCTTCTGCAGTATCATCAGGGGTTAGAAGATGGGCAGTTGAAAGATTTTGGGAAGGGAGAATTTCGAAGAAGAGTTCGAGCATTGGCAAGAAAAGATCCAAGGTTAAAAAAAGGAAAAGATCCAAGGTTTTAGCTTTTGAGATTCTCAAAGAAAGCATTCCAAATTATCAAAAAAAAAAAAAAAAGTTCAGATGGGCCAATCACTCTGAACAAACTTTTCCAGGCAAGAAACACGGAACATTAAATGGATTTTACTTTTCGTTCTGAAGTGAAAAAACACAGGGTTCCAACTCAAAATCATTTTTCAAAAATAATGACAAAAAGGACGCAAGAATAAAAAGATAAAAATAAGACCCACCCCAGAGGCGCCATTTCAGGTTCGCAGGGGTGGCAAGACAAGGTAAATGTGAGAATTGCGGACGCAAAAGCCCACCGCAGGCGCACGGGGTCTGGTGCGGAGCCCCAGCGGGGTTCCAAGGGGCAGAGCCCCTGGTAGGGGGTCTGGGGGATGGAGTCCCCCAGAAGCTGAAGAAATTTTGTAATTTTAAGTGCTAATTGTGGCCTCAAAATTGTGTTTTTGGTCACCTCCACGACAGCAGGGAGAGAACAGAAGCACGTGTCCACAGTCACACAAACAAGGTATCAACTTTACAATAGCCTTCCACAACTGCAATTGTGTCAAGATGTTTATGGAAGCGGAAGGCTAGTAAAATTCAGATTAAAAAAAGAGTGTCTTGTTCTTGCAAAACAGCGGAAACAATGCAATTTGAAGAAAAAAAACATTGAAACAATAGTGTTGAACAGGAAAGAAACAAACTGGCCGCTAACCGTTCGTAAATAATTTGAAAAATGGCGACGTTTCGCCCCCCCGGACGTGGGGCTTTATCAAGCAAAATCCAACAGATCGCTGGTCTCCTTCACTGCTGCTGTGAGACTGCTGTGAGACTTTACGAACGGTTAGCGGCCAGTTTGTTTCTTTCCTGTTCAACATGTTTCCTGTTCGTGGTGCCCGTGCATTGATTATTGAAACAATAGGTATGCAAAAGAGGACAAATAAGGACAAAGTTACCTGAACTAACTGAAAATAAGGACAAATAAGGACGAAGATGAAAATAAGTACTTATAAGGACTTTTAAGGACGGATGGGAACCCTTAAAACAGTCTCATGGAATGAAGTCCCAGCTTTTTCCGATGGGCAGGCCTGGCCCTGTTCCAATGCCGGGCTTGTAGCCATTTGCATTGTTATCCAATCAACTCAAACGTTCCATAATTCAAAATGTTCAAAATTGTTTGAAACAAAAATGTTCAAAATTCACATGTTCTATTACCTTCCCACCAATTAAAAAAAAAGATGTTTGGCTGAAGTGGTCATCTCAAAACCACTGGTGTTCTGCTTCAAAAAAAAAATTGTCGCCCGCCCCAAAACGCCGCCCCTGCCAAGCCCTGGCAGGCACTTCAAAATGCCGTAAAACCTCGGTCAAGTGCCCATCAAGCACCTGTCAAGCAAACAAAAATGATGTCAAACCACCGTCAAGCGCCTGTCAAGCAAGTGAAAATGCTGTCAAACCAGTCAAGCGCCTGTCAAGCTAGGGAAAATGGCATCAAGCGCCTGTCAAGCAGTTGAAAATTCCGTCAAGCGCCTGTCAAGCAAGGCAAAATGCTGTCAAGCGCCTATCAAGCAAGAGAAAATGGCATCAAACTTTGGCCAAGTCAGTTAAAATGGCATCAAGTACTGTCAAGCGACTGCCAAGCAAGCTAAAATGGCGTCAAACCTCTTGTCAAGCGAGGTAAATTGCCGTCACACTGTCAAGCAAGGCAAAATGGCTTCAAACATCCACCGAGCAAGTGAAAATGGCATCAAACCACTGCTGCCAAGTGCCAAGCGCCCGTCAAGCTTAGGCAAAATGACGTCCACCACCTGTCATGCGAGGTAAAATGCCGCCACACCTCCGTCATGCACCTGTCAAGCAAGGGAAAATGTGTGAAACCACTGTCAAGCAGCCGTTAAGCATTTTAGTTGGCATGTCAAGTGTCAAGCAAGTCGAACACCTTTGTCAAACATCTGTCAAGCAAGGAAAAATGCCGCCAAGTAAGTAAGTAAGTAAGTAATGTCCTTTATTTCAATAATATCCAAACACAAACAAGAAAGAATTTCGAAGGAAGGCCGGGATAAATCCGATAAATGGCCCCCCTTTTTTGAAGAATCAAGAATCAAACTAGGCAATTTTGACAAGACAAAATGTGGTCAGAGCAACAAAAGCCAACAACAGAAATGTCAAATGGAATAAACACATATTATGTACAAATTCACAGCACATGTCAAGCCATTCAAAATGCCGTCAAGCACCTGTCAAGCTGAGTAAAATGCCGTCAAGTGCCTGTCAAGCAAGTGGAATGCTGTCAAGTGCCCGTCAAGCAGGAGGAAATGTCGTCAGAAAAGATGCAAACCACTTTCATCATTTACCGACTATGGACATCCCTATACCGTCAAGTGTCAAGCTTTGCTTTTCCTTTTGTCAATCGTTTAAGTTGGTTTGTCAAGTCACCATCAAGTGTCAAGCTTTTGTCAATCGTTTTAGTCGGTTTGTCAAGTGTCAAGCGTCAAGCAAATTTTGTCAGGCGTTTTAGTCGCACACCAATTGTGTCTGAATTTTGGCAATGTTTGCATCTGTCACCAGGATGAGTTTCATGATTCTTCCGTGTTGGCATTCTCCAACCCAAATCGCAATGGTAGGTAGGTACCAAATGAAGGTGCAAACACTTAGGTAGGTACTCCACACCAATTTGGTTCAGGTAGGTAGGTACCACGTCTGTCATCTCTTCAAAATGTACCTACGTAGGCCTATCCAGTCACATCACATCGGCCTCAAGTTTCTTTTTTCGCTCCTCCCTCACGGAGTTCAGCAAAGGTAGGCATACAATTGGCAACAATTTCACACGAAGAATAGGAAGGTAAACATTCCGAACCTAGATTTGGCAAGCGAACTGTAAAAAGACTGTGTTCAGTACCTATGAAAATACAAGTGAAAACTGTTCAAAAACAAATCCTCACACCTGACCGATCTGAAAAACACTCCGGACACCCTTCGCACCAACAAATCCACTGTATGAAAAGTCTAACATGGCAGAAATTCCGTATTCCAGAAGCAGGCACATCAGGGATTTATACCTAGGTACGCAAGTAGCTAAACTTTCTGTGGGTAGCCATAGAGGTACCCTGAATAGTGAATCCACTTATCTACTCGTATCTAAAAAAATTGCTAAATCCAGCAAAGAGGAACAAACAAAAAAAAAACAGATCCCACACCCACACCACATCATCCGTCAAGTGGGTTTCGTAAGTGTGTAGTGCCTTCCAAAACATCTCCTGCGAATTTTTTTTTCAATTTCTTAACTGGGGACAGAGTCCCCCCCCCCGCCGATGAGTTCGATGGACAAAAGTCCTGAGTCACAAAGGAAAATCCAATGCCAATGGACCGATGCAAATGAGCAACAGATCAGTGCACCAGGCACCACGTCAAGGCGTAGGTAAAAGGGGTGTGACTAAAACGCTGAACCTGCTTGTCCTGCTTGTCTTGCTTGTCCTGCTGGAAACCGCTTGTCCTGCTGGTAATGGTTAAATAGGTTAGGTTATTGTTAGATTAGGTTATCCTAACCTAAACTAACCTCACCTAACCCTGACCTAACAACCCTAATCTGGCCATTACCAGCAGGACAAGCAGGTTCAGCATTTTAGTCACTTCCGGTAAAAAGGACATTGCTCAAAATGACAGCTCTTCGGTTTCCAAATAAGGTGGAGGAACAAAGTCAGTCGATGCAGACAGATTGCCAACAAGCAATATATTTGGTTGAATGTTTATTTTTCATACAATAGATAATAAAAAGAAAATAAAATTAAAAAGCACAGGTCATAGGTACCTTGCATGATTGATTGGTCAGACGTCATCCTGAGTCCAGAGTGGAAGAGGTGAGCAGTTCAAATTGATGCAAGTTTGTGGTTGAATATGAAAGGTGTGGCCAGTTTTGTTTTGTTTCATTCAAGAAAGAATATGGCCATGCAGTCCAGTAAGAAGGTCAGGTAGGTAGGTGGGTAGGTACCTACCTACCCTATGCAGAAATTAGGAAGCATGCCAAAAAAGGAAAGAAAGAAATTTGGGGCACAAATAAGTAATTTTGCCATGGAGACTAAATGTCTAAAACATCCAGTTTTGAAGAAATAACATCAGTGAATTGCTTTCCAGGGGACTGCAAGATGGTAATGCAAGTGTATTCCACAGAAAAAGGTTGCGATTAAAAAGGAATAGGATAGGTACCTGTCTACATTTTTGAAGAGTGAAGTTGGCACAAAGGAAACTGTCATGCCAGCTCTTGTCTTGTGGTCATTCGAAGTGAAAATCCAGGGCCCATCCCCCCCAGCCCCCTTTATTGACAATGCAATTCCTGAATGAAGACAGTCCATGCATTAACCATCTTTTACTGATGGAATCCCAGCCCAATTCAGTCAACATGCCAGTCACACTTGCATCAAAAGCAAAATTTCCCATTACAAACCCAGTTGCCCTTCTTTGCACAGCCTCAATCGCATCAATGTGACATTTTTGATAAGGACTCCATGTGGTAGTGGAATATTCAAGCAAAGGCCTTTACCCAGTTGAAAAATACAGAATTGACTTTTTGCGCCGTGAAGCACGATTGAAATTACGAATGAGAAAACTGAACCTCTCGTCAAAAACTTGCAACCTCTTGTCGAAAACCTGAACCAAATTTCTTTGTGCCCACTCTTTTGTATATTGACTGAATTTCATAATTAAAATTAAAAATTGTAAGGAAAATTAAAATTGAGAGGAAAAATAGAAAAAAAAACAATGGAAATCGCTCAACATAAAAGAATGCAAAAGAAACAATCCAAACGCAGCACACCATTCCGCTTAATTTTGGTAAGGTTGCAAAATGGATCAGCAAAGGTCAGGGAAAGTCATGGAAATCGATTGGCAAAGGTGCTCCCTAAAATGTGGATACCTGGATACCTGGACACCCAACTGGATACGTCCTTGGATGCCCTTCTAACCCAACCAAACCAACCTAACTTAACATATCCTATGCTAAACTATCCTATCCAAACCTAACCTAACCTCTGCTGCCCAAACCTAACCTATTTGTGGGGGTGTCCAGGTATCCATATTTTAGGGAATACCATTGGCAAAAGCCAGGGAAATCAAATTCCAAAAAGTTGTGGCAACCCTGTAAAAAAATCCTTGATTTCGGCTTCTAATTTTTTTAAATTTTAACTGGGGACAGAGTCCCCCCGCCGACGCCACCGTGGGACAAAGTCCAGTATCAAGAGTTAAAAAACAACCAATGCCGTCGGAGAGATGCGAACAAATTTGTGGTGCATGTCAACACCAATGCAGTCTTGCAGTCAACAGCCATTTGGCCAAAAATTGCATCACATTCCGATAGTGCAGTGGACAAAACGCCAGTTTTTAGAATAATGATGCATGGCGTATGAATGACTCAAGCAAAATAAATAGGCCCACAAAGGTGGCATGTCAGGCAGGTCAAAAGGACAAAAACGAACACATTAAAATAAATAAATGGTGGCAACGAACCTTGCACAAGTTTCGAAAATGATGCCAGGAATTCCAGTATCAGAATGGAGCAGATCAGGCAATACACCACAAATTGATGCCAAGCCAACAGGCATTAGTGTTAAAAAAAAAGTCAATATGGGATGAAATTGCCCTAACAGTAAATTGATGGAAGAATAGACGAAAGCGGGGAAGAAAAATTAGAAAGACACCAAGAACCGCCGATAGCCTACCTAGTGGTTCTTGTCAACACAACTGCAAAAAGAAACCAGGTCAGCAAAGATGGGGGATGGGCCCTGGATTTTCACTCCGAACGACCACAAGACAAGAGCTAGCATGACAGTTTCCTTTGTGCCAACTTCACTTTTCAAAAATGTAGACAGGTATTCCTTTTTTAATCGCAACCTTTTTCTGTGGAATAAACTTGCATTGCCAGCTGAAATCTTGCGGTCCACTGAAAAGCAATTCACAGATGTTATTTCTTCAAAACTGGATGTTTTAGATATTTAGTCTTCATAGCAAAATTACTAATTTGTTCCCCCCATTTCTTTCTTTCCTTTTTGGCATGCTAATTTCTGCATAGGGTACCTACTTACTGAACTGTATGGCCATATTTCTTCTGGAATGAAACAACAAAACTGGCCACACTTTTTATCTCCAACCATACGAACTGGCATCAATTTGAACTGCTTGACTCTTCCACTCTGGACTCTGGATGACATCTGACCAAGCAATCATGCAAGGTATGACCTGTGCTTTTTAATCTTATTTTCTTTTTTATCGTTGTATGAAAAATAATCATTCAATCAAATAAATTGCCTGTTGGCAATCTGTCTGCATCGTCTGACTAATTGTTCCACCACCTTATATGGAAACCGACGAACTGTCCTTTTTGAGCAATGTCCATTTTTTAATAACGTCTTGACGTGGTGCCTGGTGCACTGATCTGTTGCTCATTTGCGTCGGTCCATTGGCGTTGGATTTTACTTTGTGACTCCGGACTCTTTGTCCTTCGAACTCATCGGCGGGGGGACTCTGTCCCCAGTTTTAAAAAAAAATTAAAAAATGTCATTTGCCTACAAGCCGAATGTCCGAAAACCTGCTTAGACCACAGATAGATTTTCTAGTTTAGTCCTAATAACATTGTTAAAGTGGTCCTCAGAATAATGGAGCACATCCACAGGAAGGCACAGGCGATTCCACAGAAAAAGGCTGCTGTGAAAAAACGAGTATCTGTCAATATTTTTCGAAAGAACAGGAGGAACGAAGGTCAAAAACTTGCTTGCTCTGGTGGGGTTGTTATTTGGGGTAAGAATCCATGGTCCATCACCCCATCCTCCAGTCTCCACGATCCAGAATACATTGCCTAAATGCAGAAAGACTATGCAGGACTCTTCGCCTCTCAAGAGAGTCCCATCCTAACTCATTTAAAAGGGACGTAACGCTCGCATCAATGCAAAAGTTGCCTGTAACAAATCTTGCAGCTCTTCGCTGCACAGCTTCAATTGCATCAACGTAACATTTTTGGAAGGGTTTTTTTTTTTTTTTTTTTTTTTTTTTTTTTTTTTTTACAATAAATCACAAGCAAAATGGAGAACATAGGCAAATGCAAATAGTTTTGATGAAGAGTGACATTTTCGAGAAAACCATGTGCTTGTTCCGGAAATAAGGCAGGACATATCAAAAACAGCGTGCAGAAATCAACCCAATGAGCAAAAAGTTGAAACAGGAACTTACGGTCGTGTTGTTAAAGGCAGTGTGCCATTTATCCAGAGGAAATGAACAGAACAGGAGTACAGCATCCAGCCATTGAAACACTTCCGTACAACATTCCATGGCAAGGCATGGCAGAGTCGGCCATTGGTAAGTTGAAAGTGCAAATGATAATCACAAAAGGCACAGAAGCCACAGATCCTAGCCAAAATTTGAGGAAGTGTGCATGAAAGCAACATGACCGTAAGTTCAAAGTTACGAGTGCCAAGTGGCACTCGCCCTAGACAAAAGAAAGTAAAATGGATTAGTAGGGAGAGGGTCCGCTAAGTAGGTACCAAGGCAGGTCAGTAACTTGCCTTGTCTTTACAGGTACCTAACATATTGGTTGATTAAAAGGCTGGGGGCCTAGTGGGATAATGTGCAGGCATATTGACCAAAACTCCTACCACTTTGGGAAACAAGCCATGGCTTGCTCAAAAGTGTAACCAAATAAATCAGTAAATAACAATAAAAACCAAGGTAGAGGGCAAAAGCAGGAAGTCTGCTTGAAGCCCAACCTAACCACCTCTAAGACAGCGAGGGAAAAAAACACACAGTAGGCCTGTGTTATCATTTCCAGGTACAGAATAAGGGAGGATCACACCTTCATAATAAATGCTGTTTCACACAGTCAATCAATAGGCCCAAAGGGCAATGGCAGACTCACAGGTTGCTTGCGAGTTTTACCAAATTCTAGTACTTCTACTACCTACACAATTGTCCGAAACACAAGTTTTATGATTTGGTCAGCAGACAGGGTCGAGAGGTACTTTTGAAGGTGGCTGTTGAAGCTGGCAATGGAGTGTGATTGCTTTAATTCCAATGGAAGTGTATTCCAGATTTTTACTCCCCTGTTTAAAGTGCAAGATTTTCCACACTCCGTTTTAAAGAGAGGAGGCTCAAAGTTGAGAAGGGCATAAAAGCGTGTATTTCTTGCCGGACGTATCAACAAAAAACCATCAACACTGCTTATATGAGCATAATGTAGTTTAAATATCAGCAGCGCCATCCGGCATGCCAGAGTACAAAAAATGATGGGAATGTGAAATTTCACAAACAATGGGGCTGATGTGGCAATTCTGTCCTTGAAAGCCATTACACGAAGTAGTGCCTTTTGTTTCCTGAACAGTGGGAGAATAACAGAATAATTTGCCGAAGACCAGGATTCAATCCCATAGATCAGTCTACTGTGAACCATGGCAAAATATAAAACACGCAACAATACAGAAGGGAACAAAAATCGAATTTTAGCAAAGATATAAATGTAATAGTTTATATGGGCAATAAGATTACTCACATGAATATCCCACGTTAAATGCATGTCGAGATGGAGACCAAGCAACTTGATAGATGGCTGCGGAATAAAAGATGTGCCCAAAAACTCAAGATTCAAAAAGGGAGCAGGTTGCAATGCCATACGCCTAGGCTTAAAAACACAGTAATTTGTCTTACTTAGATTAAGGAAAAGCTTATTGGCAACCAACCAAGTTGCGATGGTGTGAAGATCATCCGCAAGTTGCTGGATCGCAATCTCTGGATCAACGTGGGTGGACAACAAGGTAATATCATCAGCAAACAAAATGAGCTTGGAATGGATATTAAGCAGAAAAATATCATTGACAAGAGCACAAACAACAAAGGGCCTAGAACTGACCCTTGGGGAACCCCAGTGGAAACTGGCATCGTGGAAGAAGTGCACCCTCCAGCCACAACAAATTGTTTCCTTCTCGTCAAATAGCTCCTGATCAGCTTTAGGGCATTGCCTCGGAATCCATATTGCTGAATTTTTTCTAATAATATCTCGTGATCTACGAGATCAAAAGCTTTGGAAAGGTCCAGGGAGACAACAGCTGTTATTTTCCCTGCATCCATATTTCCCCGAATGTGTGTGCTGATATGCAGTAATGCCAATGAAGGGGATTTCCCGGCAACAAAACCGAACTGATTTTTGTGAATCACCTTATGTTTTGCGAGAAATTTGGTAAACATAGAGTGTAGCAATTTCTCGATTATCTTATTCAAAGTTGATAAAACTGCAATGGGTCTGTAGTTTAGGGGATTGGTGTGAGGCCCCTTCTTAAACACAGGCACAATTTTAGCAACCTTAAATGCATCAGGGTAATTTGTTGTGCTGATAATCGTATTAAATAAATGAACCAGGGTTGTAGTTACCTTAACTAAGACAAGTTTCACCATAGGCATGGAAATTCCATCAGAGCCCTTTGATGGCAAGTTTTTACATGAATGCACAACAGAGACAATATCATCTAAAACAATGGGGTGCAAATAAATTGAACTGCTATTATTCTGTATGTTGATACGCTCCGCATTTGGAATTGGTAACTGGGATAAGGATTGCTTGATATTGCAGAATGTTTCGTTGAGTGCATTCGCAATTTCATCAGGGTCAGAAATCGTACGAGTTCCAAGATCAGTCGTCAGACACAGCTGCTGAATATGTGATGAATTGCAACTGGGAGCACGACCAAGAGCTTCATTAAGAATCTGCCAGTTTTCACGAGAACTACCAGCCCTGGATAGTTTGCTGAAGAAATATTTTTTCTTTGCTGCCCTGATAGCACTGGTTACCTTATTCCTGCATTTAACATAACGATCCCTTGCAACAGCATTTAACGGGTCTTGTTTATGGGCCACATAACACTTATTCTTATTTGACAACATTTGCAAAATATCAGGTGTCATCCATTCCTTCCTGGGTTTCCTAAAGTGTCTGACCTTCTTAAGATTGGTAGCCTTAGCAATGGCATCTTTAAAGGCTTGGCAAATTGCCAAGGCAATGTGGTTTGAATCAGTCAGATTTTGTATTTCATTCAGGTCAGCTTCTGAAAATTTTTCAGCAAAAGCCTCGTAATTTATAGACGGCATCAAACTCTGATCAACAATAGCGTTGTCAATTATGGAATTTTTGTTACAAACAATTGAAAGATATGTTGGAAAGTGGTCGGAGATATCTAGCATAATAATACCGCTTAAAAAATCATAGGACTCCACATCAATAGAAGGAATATAAATATGATCAATCAAAGTTGAGCTACTTGTTGCCACCCTTGTGTGAAAGTCGATAACATTATGTAAATTGAACTCTCTGATGAGAGAAAAAAGCTTTTATTTGCACTTGGTCTCAAGAAGTCAACATTGAAGTCTCCGAGCATCAGTATTCTGTAGCCTGATGCAGAAAGATCAGTTAGCTGCTCACTCATATCCTCACAAAAAAGCCGGACGGAGGCAGAGGGTGACCTATAAACTGCCACCAATGCAAGCTTCGTTCCACAATAGTCAATCTTCTCAGAGTGATCAACTTTGAGGCAAATCAACTCGCAGTGTGAAGAATTCAAATTCACACTCTCGACCGAAAGGATCGAAGAGATATAGACAGCCACACCACCAAAAGATGAGTTGTTTCTGGGCTTGCCAAAATGAATGTACCCAGGAATGGGGAACCAGTTCATGTCTTCTGCAGCTTTGAAGTTTATTTCAGTCAAAACAATTACCTACCATTGGCAGTTTGTCAAGACCATGATGAGGGTGACCATGATGAGGTGGAGTATTCTAACAATGACCTAACAGTTGAGAAATATAAGATGATCTTCACTCGTCTAGTTGCATAGCTGTAGTTCCTAATTAGGAACTTCAATTGATTCGATGGTTTTTGTACAATCTTTCCAATGTGTGGAGCCCAGCTCAATTCGGGAGTAAAAATCAACCCAAGTATTTTATGGTTTCTGGCCTGCACAGGAACCATAAAAGAGACATCATCTCTGAGAACATGAGAACATCACAGGAACCATCTCTGAGACATCATCAAATGGTTCACTTTCTCAGTTCATCAACTTTGGCCGAAGTGTCTCCTTATAGCGCTAAACCTCTTCCTTTCGCAGGGGACACGACAACACCACCCGTTTTTGCCTGTACACAAATAATAATCAACCTAGAGATCACCAAACAACTCAGAAATTCAGCCAACGCGCGGAAAAGGACACACCACCAACAGGGCTTCATCATCTGCATCCGCAAACGTATTGGAACAAACCATTCGATACCCAGGAATGCTCAAAGCCCAAATAGCTTGCCACCAGGGAACGCATCCACCAAATTTTCGAAGAAAATTCAGATTTTGTGAACGCAACGGAACCGAAAACTGAAACAGCAATCACATTCATAAACAGCTTCCTGCGCAGCACGTGGTGGTGTTTTGATCAGTTCACAATTTCTCCGCACATTTCGATGTGGCAGCACCAATCAGGAAAATAAACATTTGATTCACCGTTGCTTCATAAATTTCATTCAAAAAGTCTCATTTTCGTTCTTTCATTTGGGAGGAAAGGTTCGAACATCACTTGCATTGAGCTGTCTTGAGGAATCTTTCCAAAGTCAAAGGCTTTTTGCCAATGCAATTTTCTGCGGGGCTTCAAAAGGTTCGAGAATCGCGAGGCAAGTCGTCGTCGTTTACACATATTATGCGTCCGCTTTTGTCGCTTCTTCAGATCGTCATGTTCGAAAAGCAAAAAAATCAAATCAAATTTTTCAGCAATGCTTGCGAAGCATGGGTGGTTGCTGGGTAACCCGGGAATGATTTTCAGCATAAATGCTTGCTCCATTCCCCCAAGGCCGCATGATCCCTTCGTAAACCAAAAAATTCCAAGCTGAACAACGCTTTGTTCTCCCTTTGCCGGAATCTTGTCAATGTCAACTTTCTGGATCTTCGTTCCATCCAGTCATCTGCTGTCCCTGGTGATGGCTGACACTATTCTAAAACTGAAATTCAAGAGTTGCAACTCAGCTTTGAGCTTACTCGCTCCATCTTTCTTTTTGGCCATTGATGCAATTGATTATTGAAGTGCGTGATATTGGTCAGAAAAATGCGAATGACGAAAGGCAAGGTTGGGAATCCGGTGGCGGTGTGTTTGACGTGCATGGTTGCGCCAAGGCAGCATGCAATAATGTAGCCGACCGACTGGACAAGAACGTGTTTGTGTTTAAAACATGGTTGCTGAAGAAAAGCCCAGAAGAAAGAAGAAGAAGAAAAGGAACAGAGCAGTTTTTTGTGGTTTGTAGTAAAATAGGGAACAAGCCAAAACGAGTCAAAATCCAAAACGAGCCAAACCTTTTTGGAACGAGCCAAAACGAGCCAAATCATTGCTGCACGTGCACGCCTTTGTGCCCACCAGTCCCATTCCCCTAGGTGGTTAGAATCCCCGTAAATGTCCTGTTCACCAGAAAAATGAGGAGGTCAATTGACGAAAAATACAACAATTTAATCCAAAACGAGCCAAGACTTTTTAGAACGAGCCAAAGCCAAAGCGAACCAAATCTCAACTCCACGTCCTTGTGCCCACAAGTCTCTGTAACCCCAAGTTGTTATAATCCCCGCAAAATATCCTGTTCACCAGAAAAATCAGGTCAAAGGTCAAGTTTGACGAAAAATGCAACAATTTAATCCAAAACGAGCCAAACTTTTTAGAACGAGCCAAAACATTGCTGCACGCCTTTGTGCCCATAGTTCCCAAAACCCAAGGTGGTTACAATCCCCGCAAAAGTCCTGTTCACCAGAAAAATGAGGTCAAAGGTCAAGTTTGACGAAAAATCCTTTTTGTATCCTGAAAGTGGGTTCTGTCATTGGAACCTGCAATTAGCTCACCTTCGACAGACCCAACCAGGAATCATTACCAGTCTATCAAGGCACTTATTTAGTCCAAGGTGACAACTGACATCAGTGCCCTGGGTGTCGTTTTTGAATAACAAAATCTATCATGAAGTAGGTATGCTGGGAATGTGCTGCGACCGCTTCGGATTTTATCCCTTGGCTTCTTTCAAAAAATACAAAGCAGCCTTTGGCCATAAGATAATGTAAATTTGCCGTTTTTTTATCATGTTTTGTGATCTGAAACTTTTTCCAGCTCAAACCACAGCAGATGCCAGCGAGAGGACTTGAATCGGAAATTGAATTCCCGAAAAAAGTGTCAACAGCCGTTTGTTCAACAAATGTCAACAGCCGTTGTTATGAGCCATCCGTGCTCTATAGAGCGAGAGGAATACGTTTTGAACAACAAAATAAAACAACAAATTTTCAACTTTTGCTCCGATGCGCACATGTCGTTCCGATAAAGTGTTCACATACGTTGTTTTGGAGGTAAAAAATCAGATCATAAACTTTGATAAAAACATAAAATTTCCATTTTTGATATGGCTAAAAGATTTCTGCGCAAAAGGCACATTCATCCGCAAAAAGGATATATTCACGCGGGCGTTGGATGAAGTCAACAAAATCATCAAATCAGTATATGAGGGTTCTTCAACCACACAGGGCTTGCAAAGACGTTTTATTAGACGTATCGAAAAGACACGTGTTATTTATGAGGATAACTTTTTGGCACTTCGTTGCAACCAAAGCTGACACAAAGCGCATAATGTCGATCTGAACTACACGTTTTCGTAGCGATTTGTTCGATGAGCGAAGTACGGAGGCACCCAACACCGGAATGCTGCTTGCAGCGGTTTGCAGGTCGTCCGGTGCCCTTTGGGTCCAGGTGGAATTTTCATGGCATGCTAAAAAGGTCCAAATTGAAAGTCAATACAAATAAATGCCCATAGCTTTCCTCCCGAAGACTGCTTAAAGGAACTATCTCTCTACCATTTTTGATTTTTTGAAGCGATAAAGAAAATGAACATAGTGCCTGTTTTGTTCAGCTGTGGCGAATTATTTTAGGTTTTTGAGGTCCGAAAAAATCAGTGTTTGGAAAATGAAGTGGCAGCTCAAGTTTCGTAAAAGTTTCTGCTCCCACTTCTTCACGTTCGTCTTGGTGGGAGTAGACCTGTCAAAACGATGGTGGGGACTGGGGAGGATGACGTGTGGGAGAGTGGGGAATAGGAACCACCCAAGGTACCACCCAAGTGTGAGAAAGACTGCTTCCTCGATTTCGCAATGAAAAAAAAAACAACAAAATGTGATGCGGCCAATCGTCATTGACTGTCGGCCAAAACTGTCCAAGCTGTCACTTTCGAGCAAAACAAAAGTCTTCATTTCGCACGCCACAGAAACGGTGCACCTTTCTGGCACTCAATTCACGAAAAATCATGCAATGCATGGTCTCTGTGGAATTCGAATTTCGTGCGTCGTCTGCATCAAATGCGAAAAGTGGAATCAAATGCGACCCCGACCGTCGTCCGTCCTCAAGTCAAAGAAGTTTGTTTGTGGAGTGGATCGTCGACAGTAGAGGCCTGCAACCGCGGGTTGGTACCCACGGGTACCCGCGGGTACCCGTGGGTACCCGCAAGTATGGGTAAGCTTTTAAGGATTATAGGTGGGTATGGACGGGTACGGAGCAATCCTGTGCGGGTGCGGGTTGGGTACGGGTAAGGACTCACGGGTACGGGTTGGGTATGGGTATTGGAGGGAAGAACGGGCTTGGGTAAATGGGTAAAAAAATTTCTGGGGGACAAAAAAATTGCGCCGGGACGCCCGAAAAAAAATATCAAAAAAACAAAAAAAAAACGCTTCGAGCGCAAACATTTTTGTGAGAGAGAGAAGCCAATTTCGATTCAACTTTCGTTCGATTCTTCGATTTGAGTTTCGTTCGATCGAAGGCGCCTTTTTTTTTTGCAGAAATGTCACAACATTTTCCGTTTTCAAAACTGCTCGACACTTTATTGTGTTGAATTTCGCTTTCGGGACCATCAGCGGCAGAAATTGGTGAGGCCAGTCCTCGCCTGTTAATGAAAATGTGTGGTCATTAAACGGTTCCTTTATTTTGTGAACTTTGCCCGATCCGAGCAGAACGGCCGTTGGCTCACGCAACACAATTCCCACCCCCATTTTTCCGCCTGATTTCATAACCGCGCATCACAAACAAACCTCATCGTCATTTTCATTGGTTCAATTTACGGAATTGTCAGAGGTCCGCCACAGTCTGCAATAAAATAGAAATAAAGCTGCGCAGAGATATGAAAGTCATTTTTGGCGACTTTGTTCACGAGTCTCGGCCGACGGCCCGCAATGCATTGGAAAAACTTCTGCGAGATCAACAAGCCGTGTGACGTTGCAGAAATGTTGGGCGTCAAACTTTTGTCAAAAAAAGGCACCTCGCGGGTTGAGCGCTTCGTTCGAAGTTCGGTCGGACTTCGGTTTCGAATGTTTCGACTGTCGGCAAAAATCCGACGCGTGACACTGCCGCTTCCCGACGAATTTTATGAGGCTTCGAGCTGGCACCTGCATTCTGGAATTGGTGCATCGGTTTCTTTTGAGGGATGCGGCTGCAGTGCTGTCTCGTTTTCGTTTCATGAAGTTTCGTTCAATTGGCACATGTTGCAGGGATGTTCATGCCCTTTCACAATTTTACCTGAGAAACTGCTTAAAATTACCCGAGATTACCTGATTTGAACAGAGTTTTACCCTAGAAGCTACCCTATTTTTTTCACGTAATAAAGCATGTATAGTATAGGCCAGCAAAGCCAACAAAGTAGAAAGTCGGCACCTACCAGGCCTTCCTGTGCTAGAGTGGCCCACACTCAGCTTTAAAATAGCGACCAATGTGCCCATCATTATTGTTTTTGCAGGAGGAGAAAGGAGAACTTAATAAATAACTCACCTTGTTTTCAGCATATGCAGCACTTAGCAAGTTGCATGCCTTGGCATTTCATAAGTCATGCAACCAGTAACCAGGGTCAACGACAACCAGTAACTAGAGTCAACCAGTAACCAGGGTCAACTGAGTGCGCTCAATGTCGACAGGATCGGTGTCGGTTGCACTGAAGCTCTCTTATCGACATGATGAGGCCTGCTCTTTTTTTTGCAGAAGTTTCCTGAGCCTCAGCATCTGTCCGTTCTTTATCACCTATTTTAAAACCACCATGTGATTCAACCTCTCTTCATTGGTATTGGTCTCAGCCTTCTTCAACGAAACGAAATCGGAAATAACGATGAAAAAGAAAACGTCTGACACCAACGAACGAATGTCGAAACGAAATTGTCGAAATTCCGAATCTATTCTATTCTATTTTATTTACCAATGATAGACACAAAGGACATAATGTATGGACACGTGGACGGAAACAATAAAGAATCAAAGAAATTGTTAGGTACCTAGGTTATAAATGAGCGGCAACTCACCAGCCAAAAATCCGGAGATATTGGTCCTCAAATTTAGTGATGCATAGACATCATCCCATATTTAGTTATTGTGGTTCAGCTCAGAAATTCAGAAACACAGAACATTGCAGCACAAAAAATTTCACACCATTGGAGAAACGAAAGTAGGTACCTCATAGAATGGGAAAGAATAAAAGGTATGGCCATTAGCAATGTATAAGACTCAGTATGTCGGTACCTTGGTTACCTACCTCAGTAGGCAAGTGTACCTATGCACAGTGCCAAAAAGGACCTAGCTTTTGGAAAAAAGGATCGATCACCCTGTGCCGACTGATTACCTATCTAGCTGGTTGTTACCAGTGCAAGGTACCTAGGTATCTACCTACCTATCTCCACCTCCACGAATCCATATGCCTCGTGTCCATCAAAGGATGGGCATTCCAGGCTGAATTAACAGCCTATTACCCTTTCTACTCCAGCTCTGCAAATGCTACACAGTACTCATAGCACAACCAGATGATTAAAAAAAACCCAGGGCTTGAAAAACTCCCTTTCGTTTTGCTTCACGAAAAGGCACACATGTAGGTACAAATTGCAGTGGCCCAGTTGCCGCACCGTATAGACTTTGGCCCACTGACCTACAACGAAAAATCTGCCCATCTTCCTCACAGCTTAAAGGTAGGTGGGAAGGTACCTACCTATTTTATTTACACATCTGAATCCGTGCTGAGATTTCACCCCACCTACCTGGTCAAATTCTGGCAAAAGCTGCTCGACCAGGGATAGCATCTCGAATCATGTTTTTTGGTTTAAAGTGAGTCTACATAGAGGATGTGATTGAGCGACATCAGAAATTCAAACCTTGTGTGAAGGCAGCGTCCCAAAGTCAAAATTTGAACTTGCCTTTAACTTATCTAAACATACCCTTGGCTTTAGCTCAAACTCAGTCCCAAATTTTGAATTCAGAATCATTCAGAATCAAATTCAGAATCAAAATTCGAAAACGAACAGAAGCAGACGACACATGACGAAACCACAGGAGGTTCTGCTGCAGTGCGGCGTTGCCAAATTTTGCATTCGTTTCGACTTTTTTTCAATTTCGACAAATTTGAATTTCCGAAATTGAAATTCAATAAAATTTGAAAAATATTCAATTTAATTTTTGTGTTAAATGAAAAATAAAATTTAATTTCGAGCTTTTTTCAAAAAATTCGGTCAATAATTCATTTTTGCCACTTTACCCGAGATTACCCGAGATTTTCGCCTACCCGAGATCTACCCTAAACAGGTCCAAATTACCCGAGAATCGGGTAATTACCCGAGGATTAACAACCCTGACATGTTGTGGCTTTTCCGTCAGACAGAGTGCGAATTGCGATTTTGTTGCCAGTTCGCCACGTGTTTTCTCTTGTGTTTTCTCTTGTGTTGTTTAAAGAAATGGCAGATCTCGGAAAAGGAATTCTTCCAATATCGGGATTTGGTCCATGTTCTTTTGATCTGGAAGTGGAGTTTTGCGATCTGAAAAGTGCTGAGAACCCAAAATGTTGTTGATGCAAATCACTTGCGTTTTGCGAGATTTATTTCGGAAGGCAGTGTTGGCATTTTTCCGAAATTCCGGAATTCGGGATATCATGCCGAAAACCAAATTCCGAGCGTGTCCGGTTCATTGTTCTGTGACATCTTTATCCACTGCGGTGATGCACGTGAGAATCAGCGTCCAGGTCTCGTGGGTAGGTGTGGGTTGGGTACGGGTATGAAATTTTCACGGGTATGGGTGGGTACGGGTATTTTTCTCATGGGTATGGGTTGGGTTTGGGTATCGCGGTCACGGGTACGGGTGGGTACGGGTAAAAAAATCCAAAAAATTGTGGGTATGGGTGGGTACTAGGGCTGGGCGAATCTTGATTCGATTCGAGGATTCGATTCGAAAATTGCGAATCTTGCCAGATTCGATTCGGAAAGATGAGATTCGAAAAATATGGCAATATTCGAACCAGGATTCGAGATTCGAGGTAAAGGATTCGATTCGAAATGATTCGATTCGGTATTTTGCGATGATTCGAAAAATATTCGAATCGAATCTCGAATCTTTCAAAATTTCCAAATTGATCCACAGTTCCGTAGGCATGCCACAACATGGAACCAAACAGTGCTTACAAGTGTCACTGAGCAATGCCTGCAATAAAATTCACATTTACTATCCCGTGGGACTGCATGAATTGTGATTCGATTCGAGGATTCGATTCGAAAATTGCGAATCTGGCCAGATTCGATTCGAAAAGATTCGATTTGAGACATGTGGTGGGATTCGAATCGAGATTGGAGGTTTGAAGAAAAGGATTCGATTCGTGACGATTTGCTTCGAAATTGGACCACTGATTCGGATTCGACTCGAGATTCGAACCTTAGGGATTCGATTCGCAGGATTCGATTCGAAAGCCGATTCGCACAGCCCTAGTGGGTACGGGTATCACCTTCACGGGTACGGGTTGGGTATGGGTATTGAAAACTCTACCCGTGCAGGACTCTAGTCGACAGGCATGCCACAAGGCAATTTTTTTTTTTTTTTTCTGCTTTTCTCAATTTTTATTCTCAATCCATCAGAGGTATCAAACATTCCAATTTTCCAAATATGTTCACAATTTTGTTCACAAATTCACAATGTTCACAATGTGCACTCCAAAAATGTTGCAAAATTTGCCAAAATATCATAACACCTTCGAAAAGTACCAAGCTAGACAGGTTTGTGAATTACTTTTTTTTTTTCGTTTGGGTGTATTTTATTCAAATGTCACATTATTTTGAAATCGATATTCTTGGCAAATTTCACAAAATTGTTTCAAGTGCAACAGCAATTCTCTCAGTGGTAAAATAAAAAATGTTGGAGGCCAAAGATGTTTCCATACCAAACTTACAAGTGTAGCACTCCATCGATATGCAGCACATTCCCAGCCATGAGCAGAGGTTGAGAGCCAGCCGGCAGGATTGTATCATTGTTAGGTGTATGATGATTGGTAATGGTGGTCTCAAAGCATGTGCCAGCACAGGATTTCAGAAATGTTTCAGAAATGTCACGGCACAGAAATACAGGATCCATATTGAATGAGTGTAAAAGTTAAATGCCCTAGAAGAAATGGCCGTGACGTGTTGCATGGAGCACCACAGCCATAAGTTTGGGAAAGAAAAGAAAAAAGAAAATAGTGTGAGTAATTTTGATGCAAAATTCAAAACATATATCGCCAAATTCAAGGGGGAAGAGGTTAGTCGTTTTGTGACTTGTGTGGGACGTGCCCACCCACAGAGAGGAAAAAAAAGAAAGTCTACTTACAGGGAAGCGCAAAATGGCTTCCATATAAAAGACAAAGAAAAATTCTGTGTGAGGGAGGGGAAAACAGATAGCCATCAGAATTCGGGCTACTTTCAATGTGTCTATCAATCTAGGTAGGTATCATCTAGGTGCCTACCTGACTTGATTCCTGCTGAAAATGTCAAACAAATCTGTTGATTTTGAACAAAAGATTCCTAGAGGAGCATGAGAGGCAACACAATTTAAATTAGAGGGTTTGGGGGACTGGAAGTCAAAAAACAACTGTTCTTGAAGTAATAACTGTTTTTAAATTTCTCTTGAAGTGAGCCATAGATCGGCATGTACGTAGATTAAGTGGAAGAGTGTTCCAGATACGAAAACCAAGGGTTTGAAGAGAGTTCGCCATGAGCAGAATGAAAAGGCAGTATGGGCAATGAGTTGTCCACTGAGGACCTAAGTACACGGCCTGCTGCTGGATGTGGCTTGCACCCACAGGAAGCAGGTCTGTCGTCCCCCCAAGCAAATCCTGGATTGTAAAGGAACTTGTGAACAAGTAACAAAATTTGTAAGTAAATGATCTGGTAAATATTTAGTAGGCCTAGAAGTTTAAACGTGGATTTGGTTGTTGCATTGTAGGGAAGACCCGCTACTAATCGAATTGCTTTCTTTTGTAAAATACTCAAAGGTTTTATAGTACTGGCAGAGGCAGATGCCCATATATGTGCACAATAAAGCAAATGTGATTCGAAATGGGCATGATAAAGTTTTAATAAGTTATGGACAGACAAATGACTTCTTGCCATCCTTAACATATAAAGTCCAGAAAGCAACTTTTTTGACAGAAATGCAAGATGGTCAGCCAATCTTAGATGCGAGTCCAGCTGGATCCCCAAAACCTTGCAGGACCTGACTTCCTGAATAATTGAGTTGTTACATGGGAGTGCACTCAGAGGAGAATTTGAGGGGGCATTGAAATGAATATAATTTGTCTTTCCCATATTGATGGGTAAGCAATTCAACTTGCCCCAGGTTAGCAAGGTATCAAGGACAATTTTGAGCTTATTAAAAGCTGCAACTTTTGATAAATCGGAAACGACGACTGTAAGATCATCTGCATAGGCAACAGGCAAAAAATTCAATGCTAATACATTCAGCAGATCATCAAGATACACAACAAATAGCAAAGGCCCTAGAATACTCCCTTGGGGAATGCCAGCAGTCACAGCACTTTTCCTTGACAAAGATTGTCCAACACGAACTTGATGGACACGATGTGACAAGTAGGAAGCAACTAAACTATGTGGAGTCCCCCTAATACCCAAGTTTCTTTAAGTAGGATATTGTGATTAACGTTGTCAAAAGCCTTGGAAAAAAAATCGGAATTAAGGCATAGGTATGCTCACCCAGGTCCAAAGATTTTTCATCTTGTTTTTAAATAAAGAAAAAGTGCATTGATGTAGTTTTGCCAGGGGTAAACCCAAATTGCCAGCGGGACATAGAGCCACCTTTTAATAAGAATGATGAGAGACGGGAGTGAATGGATCGCTCAAACAGTTTACTCAAGACTGGAAGTAATGCGATTGGGCGGTAATTCAGTGGATCCAGCTTGTTGCCTTTTTTGTACACAGGAATTATTATTGCATGCTTCAGTTCCTGAGGAAATACTCCTTGGGTGAACATAAGATTTATCAGGTGGGCTATTGGTGAGGCCAGAATATGAGCATTATATTTAAAAAATTTTGCACTTATACCATCTAAACCCGGAGCAACCTGTGGTAACAGCGAAATTGAATTATTGACTTCATTAGAAGTACAGGGAGAAAAGAAAATTGAATTACTGCGGGTGGCCAAGTGAGCAGAAGCTCCTGCTACATGCAATTGGTTCTGGAGTTGATCATGAGCAGTCTGTTCAAAAGAAGTCGCAAAAATGTTGGCCAAGTCTATATCTGCTGTTATCAGTTGCCCTGCATCTTCAAGGGCTTGGCATGGCAGTTTTGATTTGTGCTGGTTAAGTAGTTCATCAAAAATAGCCCAGGTCTCCCTGGGGGATTTAACGCTTTTTATCCTGGTAGTATAGTATTGATCTTTGGCTAAGGCAAGTTTCTCTTCCACTTGGGCAGACAGCCCACGTAATCGTGTGGAAAGGTTGATATTGAATGGTTTCCTGTAGGATTTAGATTTAAGATTATCTCTGGCAACAATCATCTTGGCGATTTCCGGGGTAATCCAAGGTGTCAAGGTGTGACGGCGAATTTTAGTACTCCTTGTACTTCTAATGAAGCTGGATGACTGAAAAACACTACACAAACTTTCATAAAATGCAGAAAAAGCAAGTTGACAGTCAGTGAAAGAATATAAAAAAGACCAATCAATTTCTTTAAGTTTATGCTGAATATTGGAATAGTTTACTCCTTTTCGCCTGTGTTCAGTGTTGACATCACACTGGGTGTCTTTCAAATATTGAAGGGAAAGAAAGGAAGGAAAGTGATCAGAAATTGAATAGGTGATAACCCCAGAAACTTGACTGACCAAGGAAGTGGTGCAAATAAGGTCAATAATAGACTTCGATGTGTATGTGATACGTGTGGGAGAAGAAATGACCTGTCGCAACTGGTGGATTGAAAGAGCAGCAGTCAGGGAACGAGAGTCCCTTTGAACAGATTGAACATTGATGTTAAAGTCCCCTAGTAGAATGATTTCCCCGTCAAACTGATTACTGGCAAAAAAGGAGGAAAGGAGCTGACAGAAACGTGAACAAGCCAATCCTGGGGATCGGTATACAACAATGACAAAAATATTTAAAGGTCGCTGTATGAGGGAATCAAAAAAGACATGGATGCCAACAGCTTCCTTAGCCGGTCAAGCCCGAGCGCAGTGCATTTACGTCCGCAAAAAAAACAAACTGCGTACGAGCGACGTAGATAAACGTCAAGACCGGCATGATGTGATTGTACGGACGACGTAAATAAACGTCGGCATGGGTATTCCATTTTCAAGGGATTTGAATTTAATTACGTAATATCAGCACCACTCAAAAATATTCACAGCCGGAAAGAGGAAAAATCAGCGATTTAGCAGACGTTTATTCCGCCAAAATCGGTCCAACCGTTTTCAATCAGCGCACTTTTCAAATTTCCCGCTTTTTTCTCTCAAGTTCCTGTTTTTGGCGCCTTTTTTTGCGATCGCGCGACATCTGCCGCCCGCCGAAATTTGAATTTTCGGGCGGTTGAAAGACGAGCGAATCAGCCGACGCTTGTTTCACGTGAATTGTTGCATTCGTTCAGAAATGGCGTCGCATTGAAATTTCCTGTTTTTTCCAGTTTTTGCTCCATTTTGATGCGGTTTGAAGCGTTTTGTGGGTATCTTGGCTGTTTTTTTTGTACGGAGGTGTTTTTTTTTTTGTTGAAAACATTAAATTATAGGCGATTTTAATGACACAGAGCAGAAATCTGGCTTGTGTGGGCGGGAAATGCATGCATTTCCGATTTTTCCGTTTTTCGAAAATCCTTGCAGATATTATTTATTCCGTCAGGGGCGACATTCCGTGTTTCCGAAACGCGCTGAAAAACATTTTAAAACCGGAATTCGTAATTTCGGGCTTGACCGGATAAAACCATCCTGGCACAGGCCCTTGGTGCAGATTTGTTGATACTGCAGGTGAGGAAGTACATAAAGGGCCACCCCACCTCCTCTTTTTGCAACTCTGTTGTTGAATACTGTCGAGTATCCACAAATACTCAATAACAAGATGTTTGACTCATTTGCCCATGTCTCCGTTACTCCAATGATCTGGATGGGAATTTCCAAGAGGCTGAGTAGAGTTTTTAACTTATCAATATTCTTCAGGAGGCTTCTAACATTGCAATTTAACACTGTAAATGAATCATTAGAAACATGCGAGGTCAAATCAACCGGGAGAATATTTACAGCCTTGTGCCGCCCGTCAGGAAATAAGTTACCGGCATCCATGTCCATGATAATACTTTTTAAGTGGGCAAAAGAAGAAGAAAAATGTTAAGAGCACCATAAACACATATTCTTGTACCACTGAACAGTTTTAGCCACGGAGCTGGTGAAGATCTTCGATACACTTGATCTGAAAGACACGTTCCCCTTCTCTTCTGCGAAGAAAGATATGGCAGTCACGGGTCCAGCAATACAGCCAGTTCTTTTCTTGCTTGAATTTCACGGAAGCTTGGAACAACATACTTGCAGATTTGATCAGATGCTCTGACACCCGAACAGGAGAGTTTGGGCAATTTGTGAAGCCCAGCTGATGAAGGAGAGGCTTCCCCTTTCTAATTCCGGACAGGAATGCATTCTTGACTTCGCGTGACAGAAACTTAACGATTATCGACTTGGAGCCATCAGAATTGGCAGGTCCAAGATAATGAGCTATGTCAACTTGACTGGAGTAATCAAAAGGAACATTGATGACCTTTGCGATTTTGTTGAGGATCATCACCACTGGCTTTGGTGCACTCGAAGGATCCAGAAAGGGCAGACCTCTGATAATGAGATTGTTAATGCGGAGATATTGATCTGTACTCATCTGCCGGTCCTGCATATCGTGGAGCACTCCTTGGGTCTGTATGTTGGCATTCCGGGCCATCTGCAGTTCCTTGGCATTTTCTTCAACTTTGACTGATAAGGCCTTGGTTTCAGCCTGCAGGTGATCAAATTTAGCACTCATAAATTCCACTGATGCTTTCAACTCAGACTGTTGTGTGGAGATGTCTTTGACAGTGAGATCAATGTTTGTAATAACACCCAGGAAGTGGTCAATCTTCAAATTTAGAGCATCTATCTTATCACCAGGAGTGACCAAGGAGGAAGTAGATTCAGGATGATCACTTTTTTGTAGGCGGCTAGGCCGGCAAGTAGATGGCGAGATAGAGCCATGAGGCGTTACCGTGTTTGATGATGGTGATGTTGGAGCACAAGTGCCATTGGCAGCTGATCCAGAGCAGTTGATGCATGTCCAGATCGAGTTTGGCTGGCTAAAGGTGCCAAATTCAGGTTCCGTAAGTGATGTGCATTTCTTGTGGTACCAAATGTCACAGCTGTCGCATTGAATGGCCGGTCCCTTTTCTCCCACTTTCTGAGTGCATCTTCCACAGACTGTTGCTTTGTCTGTTTTAGGCATATCATCAGCAGCAGTAGGTAAGCAAAGAAACACAGATGAAACACGTGGATGAGGCCCTAATATTTGTCAATTTCAGGAGGTCAGGAGTTAATCCTCCAAGATCTATTGTACCTATGAAGCTAAAGTATCTGAAAATAACCCCTCCCTCAAAGAAACAATGTTTCACCAAAGTCCACCCCTCCCTCAAACAAACAAAATGGAGAACAGCAAAGTTTTCACAAGGGTGCAGATGCCAGACCTGGACCGAATATTGGGGGGGGACGATGTGGGAATATTTTTGGGGAATATTTTTATTCTGCACATCCCTCCATCTCAGATTACCTATTTCATTGGTCCCTCTGTGTTGTTTCGCCCAGACAATATCAAATACCTTGGCATTCATATCAATCCTGCCCTGAACTGGGGAGTGGGGACCTCATATAAGTCAGATGTTATAACGGGCATCAAATCAACTGAAATTTCTTATCCGACACTATTGGTTCGCTGATCGCTCCATCTCAGAATATTCAACAACGACCTGGGAATTGGGATCCTCATCTTCAGTGCCACATTGATGCACTTGAGAAGCTGTCCAGCGCAGGGCAGTGGGGTTCAGGGTTGGGCATAGGGGGGGGGGGAAGGGGTGGGGTTACACCCCCTCCCAGCCTTTTTCCGACGGTACCTACCCTTGGCCTTCGGCCAAGGGTACCGTCGGAAAAAGGTGGGAAAAGAGTCCTGGTGTGCGTGCAGGGCACACACCAGGACTTCAATAGGAGCAACATTGTTTCTTTGTACTTTCTGTTTTGATTCCCCTGCCGGAAAAAGGCTAGGGGGGGTAACCTCTGCCTTTGGCCGAGGTTACCCCCCCTACCCCCCACCCTAGAATGTTGCTGTCAAAGTCCTTCCTGGTGTGTGCCCTGCACACACCAGGAAGGACTTCAATAGAAAATCTTTTTTCCTTTCCGAGCCGCCGACTCATTCGGTTCGAAAAGGGACTGCCTTCGTCAGTTCGGAAATCAAAATGGCCGCCGCATCAAGTTTCGTTGTTTCGAGTGTGTTCCTTGTGTTTCTGGTTGTCGCTGTCCATCGTGATCCCGCTTTGAGCCACTTTTCCTTGGATCTTGGTGTTCCCAGGCCCGCTCTATGTGCCAAAAAAAGTTTTTCGGCTGTTCCACCAGAAATTCTCTTGGTCCCCGAAACATTCATCCGATTCTCATCCTTGAACAAGTTCTCTGCCTTGATGACGTTTTCCCTGCCTTTCTGCCTTGTTCAATTGCTTTTGGCTTGCTGTGGGGATGTTGAGCTGAATCCCGGCCCAACCCCTTCTAGAATCCCTGTAACTCGATCCTGTTCCACCGCCAATAAAATGAAGAGGTCTCAAGCCAATCCTGTGACTGAATTCGTTCAATGTGACCTTTGCTCCGACTGGATCAGCTTCGCGTCATCAGGTTTATCTGGTTCCCTTCATGATGCTGAAAGTCAACCATTCTCCTGTAAAACTTGCAGTCTTTCGGTCGAAGTTGCTTCACTCAGGGAAGAAGTGCGCAAATTGAAGGCTGAACTTCT